>BQNB010073152.1:1684-28549 GCA_026074375.1 Tanacetum coccineum
GAGTGTTCTTCCGCGGTCAGTATTTATCCGCGGAGGCGCACGGGTGCGGCTGAGTAGATACTCGCGTGCGTCTTTGAAATATCCGGAGCATGACCCTTGTCAGGCCCAGTAGTCCGGCTATTTGCTGTATTGGGCCTGGGCCCATATACGTATATTATGAACTAAGCCCAGTAAGCTTGGTGCTCATACTATACGTTATCAGGTATCACTATACCTAGTGACGGATCTAGGAATTCACAAGAGGGTATGCATGATTTTTAGCAGAGCTATTAAAAAATCAAGTTTTCAAGTCGGTTTTTTGGAGTCGGTTCTTTCAGATCAGTTTTTCCATGATTTAAATTAGGTGCAGCGGTTTTGGTTTTTCGGATCCAAGCTAATAAAGTTGATTTTATTTGTTAACTTTGGGTTATTCAAAACAAAATTGGTTATTTGAATTCGAGTATTTTAACTCAAGTTGATTTAACTTTGGTGTTAACCGACTAAGATCTAAAGTTGATCTAAAATCTTGTAGTAACCTATAGTGTTAAAATTTCAAGCTTTAATCACTAAAATTAACTCTTAGTCATATATATATAAGAATCTAATGTTTAAATAATAAAAGAATAAAGTAAATAGAGTAAATTACAACGTTCATCCCTGTGATTTACGCCAAATCCCTGATTGAGTCTTTATCTTTTTTATTGCCTAATTAATCCTTATAATAAAACTATATAACACCTCCATCCTTATTGCCCAATTTAGTTATCTTTCTCCATTAACTCCTCTCATGCGCCTTGCACCCAAGGGTATTTATGTCCTTTTCACTTTAACATAGTTTTTCTATTTCATTTTTAATTTTTCATTTTATACTCACTTTGATTCTAAACTAATTATAATATTTCTTTTTTTTTCATTAATTTTGCACACAACAACCATTTACAATGTTTTTCTTTCTAGCACTTTATCAAAAGCAATCAATTTGTTTACTCATAAAATCAAGCAACCATCTTTTTAGTTCTTTCTGCCTCAATTTTTACTAACAAAATCAAGCAACCAAAATAATAAATACTTGTTTAAACAAACCAGTCCAATTTATTTTTATATAAGCCAAAATAATAAACACTCATCATCGTCATCATTATCACCACACATACAAACACCCCATTAGATCTAAAAAAATAAAATGGGGAGATCTGAAACTCGACTCCACCTATTCAACTCCCATACATCACCAAGACACCACTCCGAACCCCTAAACCACTGCCACTAAAAGTAGTCGCCACCACGACCATCAAACCCACAACCATTAAGCCATTGACCCCAGTCACTTTCATTCCTTTATGTCGTTCTCATAATCACCACTATTGACCCATCCCGTCCACCACTATTGATCCGTCGCCACCCCCATCACCGCCATCGATTCACTACCAAAACAATCATAATGTCATAACTCGTCTTCAGCTCTAACAAAACCAATCAATAGAACCAAACATACTCGAACTATGCAAGACACAAAACTCAAAATTAATAGATCTAAGATGTAGGGCTTCGTCAGGGTGGTGACAACCACCTCCACCATATTATCTGGCTAGGCACCATTTTACAAACCCTTAAAATCCTAGATCTAAAAGATGATTCAACCACAACCTCAAATTCGTTGGGACAACGTTTATATCTAAATAAATTGGCGTTGGCACTTTATAGATTAGAAAATATGAACGGAAGCAAAATTTGTCTCTTCGTTGGGCTTCATACGTCAGAGATGGTAAACATATCTATCGTTTGCCATCATAGATCTGACATATTTAAACTATAGAACCACATTTCTCGACGTGATGTTGTGTTATAGTGCAACGACGGTGCATCGATGGTGACTGGCCAACAGTGTCGTCGAAAAATGTGGTGGAGGTGGTAGGTTACTAAGTGGGGGAGATAAATAGGAAAAGTATTAGAGAGAATGTATTAAAAAGTATTTGATCAGATAGTGGGATGGTGTGTGTATTTCCTTTAGGTAAAAGGCAAATGATGAAAGGACCAAACTACCCTCACATAAGAGGCACATGTGGAAAGTTAACAAGGAAAGATAACTAAACTGAGATATAAGGATGGACGGTGTTATATAGTTTCATTATAGGGATCAATTTCGCAATAAATAAAATATAAGGACTCAATAAGGGATTTGGCACAAACCACAAGGATGATCGGTGTAATTTACTCAAGTATATATAACCCAATGCAAAATACATTTGAACTAAGCAATTGAGCATAATATTAAACGTACAAATATGTGAGTTGTACTTTTGAGTGTGTTGGGCCCTGTGGTAGACTTAGTATAAAGAAACTTATATTTCACAATTGGGTCAGAGGTCTAATGAAACCCATTAAAGGGTTTGACCTATTTAGAATCTAAATGACTGGTTAGTGATTACCTCCTTCTTCAACACTGCGAAAACCACATAAATATAATGCTTCTTTTTTATCTTTTCTCTTTTAAAAAATGATGAGTTTGATTGGATATGCACTTAAAAATTTCTTATATTTTTTTAGGGTGTGCACTAATAAAATTTTAAGGCATTTCATGGTTACTTTGAAGAAGAGAAAAAAAAATTACACTACTGAAAATTAAAACAGGGTATGCATGTGCATACCCTATGCTCAACAATGATGAGTTTGATTGGATATGCACTTAAAAATTTCTTATATTTTTTTAGGGTGTGCACTAATAAAATTTTAAGGTATTTCATGGTTACTTTGAATAAGAGAGAAAAAAATTTACACTACTGAAAATTGAAACAAGGTATGCATGTGCATACCCTATGCTCAACACAGACCCGCCCCTGGTTATACCTTTATCAGATTGTTTGCTACTCAAATTAAGATTATATGTTATAGTACCGAAGGCTACAATAACCAACCAAATAACCAATCGTTCATAGCCATCAACATGCGAGGTTCGGGCGCAGTGGCGGAACTAGGACTCACTACAAAAATACTACTTTTTAGCGACGACACGTGTCGTCGATGAAAAGCTCAAATTCATCGCCAAAAACCTTTAGTGACAAGTTTCATCGCAACAAGAAGATATATCCGCATTCACCATTTTTTGTGAGAGCACATAATAAACGAGCCTAACAATAAATTTTAAAAGTATAATGAAAAATAAGTACAATATTATTAACAACAAGCATTTCTCACCTTGAGTCCGAGCAGTATTCGCAGCAGCATTTTGAGTTTTGATATCATAGGCCGTAACGCGCCTTAGTACAGACTGCGTATGCGACACATAAAACGGGTAAGACACCTGACAATCTGTTAGTGTTTCTAGGTTTTAATTAAACGTTTTAATATATAATTAACATATTTACAATCAAATATATTAAATTAAAGTATAGCGGAAGCACATAAAACACTTACACCAATCATACGATATTATACAATTAATCAGACAAAGAAAATATTAAGGATACCAACCTTATGAGCCCGGTATGATTGAAGAAACCAAATAATCAATGTATATTATCTCTATAGTTGGTCCACACTACACGTTAAACGATGCCCATCGATGCTAGCCGTAACACTATTTGAATACGTGATTCAATACTTACCCTTGCGTAGTTACTTGCAATACAAGAAAGAAAAACCCGAACTCTTTTGGTTCTTGAGTTCGACTTGCCACAAAGGGAGAAAGAGAGAGAGAAAAGATTATTGTGATAAATTATTAGGTTTAAAATAAAGCCATTGTATTTATGCTAACTACAAGGGATTTTAGAACCATCTTAGCTTGGTCACTAAGATAAGTAAAACTTCCTTTTTGTAGGAATCTCACTTATGATATCAAATCACAAAAGATAGAATTAGGTTTTAAAAAGAGAAATAGGTGGTGAGTTCTAGTGAGAGAAAGTCATATATAATTCATAAGGAGCAAAGTACATGTAGAGCACAAAAACCACACCCTCCTACCTAGTGTAGGAGGGTATTTATACTCCAAATACAAGACATTGGCCGACCATGTCACACCCCGCTAAAGCGAAAAAACGGGATTAAAAAATTAAGACACAAGCACAAGAGATATAGAAACATGCCACCATTAGTTTAAATGAAATAAATTGTACCACAATACATAAATGTTAGGCCGACTCCAACAAATAAAGATAATAGTTTTTCAGCCCATCATGGGCAACCAAAATAAATAAGTGTGGGATAAAGTTTGTCTTGATGAAAGATGATGGTAAAACGGATGACATGTAAGGACTCCATGCAAATGCCTTCATGAAATGACTACGGACGATCACATGAAATGCATGAGAAATCGCTTCAACTGTAAAAATAGTTGGTGAGTACACATGATATTATATATATATATATATATATATATATATATTCTATAGTATTATATACTATATCCTGTTAATTGATTATATAATAATATAATAGATATATATAACCTGTTGCAAAGCCCGCCCCATGGCGGGCTTTGCCTTGAGAGTAGCCAAAGGAATAAATAAATTAAACGGTTAATCATTACGAAAATCTTAAAATATTTATAAATGTGAAATTAAGAGATCAAAAACAAATGAATGTAATCCGATAATAAAGAAATAAAACTTAATAACGTATTCGTCATTACAAAGTATACCAAAAGAAGTACATGATATCAACGTGAAAATTAACAGATATACATTCCTTTTGAAAGAATCATAACTACGAATGTATTGGAAATGATTGTTTGGGGAGTCGAACGGTAGTAACATGATATTGCCAATTTGCCTGTTAAAAAATTCGTCCATATGTATATAAAAACAGCATTAATAGTAATTATTAAAACACAAAAAAAATACCTAACTGTCAAATAGATATACTGAAACCTTCATGCATATCACTATCTTCCTGTATAAATTTTAAATCCTTCATTTACCAAAAGAGAGTGCCACGTATTGTCAAAGCATGTTCACCTGTCTCCTAGGTAACATAACTACAGCACATAATTTATATTTATACTTGGTCATTAATAAATGGTAGACAATCCAATCTAACCTCTAGACGAATGTGTTCTGGACCTCCTTTGGCATGAACTCGCCAAGTCATATCTCTGCAATGATAACCCAAAATTACCATCATCTAATACATTAACGATGTAATGAATGGAGTCCTACAAATCTGTGTAGATAGGTTGGCCTAAGCAAGCATCGCCATGACAGAATTAAAGCCACATGCTCTCTTATCTATTTAAAGGCGCAGATATCGAATACATGTCATTTCCGGTAACGAAATTTAAAGTTGTAGGTGTATCAGAACCACACTTATGAATGTCCTATTAAGTATTCAAATTACATGAAAATGATAAGAACCTCACCTGTCAATGGATTAACGTTCAATAACCCAAAGAATCAATAGTACATTCAAAACGGGTTTAAAAACCTGTCACAACAGGTTGCTCCAGTCGGTCATCACATTGAACAGTTAACATGTTGCAACAATATAAGTCGTGATTATCATCTATCGGTTCTTGGTGTTTAGATAATATTAGTCTAACTATGCTTTTTTATTTTAGGGTTTTTGGATAATCAGTTTAATACATGTTACAACTAAACTGATTATATAAAAGTATGAATAGTACTTATCTATAGTATTCGACGTTCGCCTATTGATATGCACATGATTGTCAATTCGACATGATTCATGGCGCTTTGTTCCAACACTATCTCAAGCAGTAATGATATGCACATCGCAAAGTACCAACCACCTAACACTTTGTTTGTCATGATAATTCTCCCATCGCCCAAACTCATCGAAACTACTATAAGTAAGTTGTTTAATTGTAACACATAATCAATTTCTACTATTTAAGACTTCGAATATCATGAAACTAACTATTTGTATGCAATAGGTATGTTACCTGGAAGCTACGCGAACATTGTACTATTTTACAGGATGATAAATTCTGGAAGGCCCCAAAATATAAGAGTTAAAGTTTTCTCAACTCATGGTGATTCATGACATTATGAGGTTTGACATTCGTATGCATGATCCCTTAAGAGTGACAATAATCTAATGCCTGCAAGCCATAGAATCACCAGAAATATATCGATGAGAGGTCCGTAATTTAAGTTCTTATTCTTGTCAAAAAACATTTTAAAATTTAAAAAACAGATTCATTTGGTGTAGGCCTTTAATTTTATTTTGTAGAATTTTAAGCACACAATATCATTTAGCAATAGATTGTTACTTACTTTTTTATGAATCATGCTATAAGATAATGATAATGCACATTGCAGGAGGAAAAAATCACTAAATGTTTATTTGCAAAAGCATGAATTATATGCTCTGTAGATAAGAGATGCAATCAAATCATATGAACATTTATGCATAATCGTCCATATTAATACATAATATTAAATGAATTCTTACCTTTTAGCAACATATGCAGAGTGTGTGAGGGGAAATTCAGATGGTTTCAAGGTTCAATTTCCGATTCATCAGGTTTTGAGGTTATGAGTATAAATGGATCTTAATATATGTTTCCACCGACCTCAGCGAGGAACAAAACATGATAGAAATAAGAGACTGTTAGTCAAAAGTTTAGGGATCAACCAGCTGTCCTTGTGGCCCAATGTACTTCAAGTATGCACCACCACAGAGAAGACCATTTTGAATGGAAAATACTCACACACATGTCGAAAAAGGGACTTAAACCCACAACTTAGCCATATATCTTATGAGAAAAAATAGATCAAGCATCTGGCATACGTATAACCACATGGAAACATAACATTAAACAATTTATCATTTTATACATTAACATCAGTTATTAAACAAACTTGCCTATTATTGAGGTAATCTTCTTCACGCTAACCATAGGTTTCGAAAAAAGCATGACTGAAATGGAAGTTTTGGTTGCTTGAACTCTTTTCATGAACAAATGTGTATATCAATATGCAATTCATGATAAGATTCCAACTACAAAGAGGTTCATTGGTCCCTTGTACACTTACCCGGTAATAAGAACATCACACTCGTAAGCGATTTAAACGATGCAGTCAAGTATATTCAAGGTTCAAGTTCGCCTAGGGACCTTTTAAAAACCCCTTGATATCAGATCCACATCACCCTTTTTTACTACCTTAAATTATATGAAAAACTGCTTAAATTTATGTAAAAACCCCTTGTCTGATCACCGTTATTGCCTGAATATCGTGTTGAAATCTGAGTGTCATGTTATCTAGTAACCTTTGTTAGACATAACCAGAGTTCGTATGTTGATTTCATTTTATTTCTTTTGGTGGCAAACCATGTTATTTACATTGGCTTCTTTTAATCACCTCACTGATGCATTAGTAAGTTCTGCCCAAATGTGATATTGCTTTGTAGGATGAACATGAATAAGCAATCACATACAGTTAGATGCCATGAATGGTAGAACTATGATTAAGAAACCCCTCATCTTAAGATTTTTTGGTTGTTTGTCACCTTACCTGATCACTATTTTCTTGTTATCTAAGACCATTAATCAGTTGTACTTGCAGGTACTAATGATCATAAAGGGGTTGTTCAGGAGGTAGCAAAAATAGAATCCCATGCATCCTAATTCTGGAGCGTTTGTCCTGGTTTTGGCCCTAAAGGCATTGGTTATGTTGGTGCTGGTTGTGGTGTAAGATTTAGTGTTAATATCACTCTTAGTGGTGTCGGCATCCAGCAAATTGACTCCTTAAAGTACCTTTTAGTCGTACACTTTACTTTTTTTAGCCGCAATCCTATTGCATGGATAACTTTTGTATAAGTTCTTATAACCAAATTCAGATTTCAGGGAATGTTCGGGATTGGTTACTAAAAATGCTTATGTGGTAGCTGTTTTGAATAAGCGGCTTGAAACTTCTTATCCAATGGAACATTTATCAATCACTAATAATCTCATTAGACATTTGAATATACAATCCTAAAGACCCCTAAAACTGCTTATCTGTTGTATAATCACATTAATGGCAGATAAGAAATTCCAATAAGCAAATCCAAACACCCCCTTAAAACTAATACTTAATCAACCCTAAATGACATAGCAATAAGCAAATTAACCTAAATGACACTCGCACACTTTCTAGTTCTGCATTATAACTAATACTCATCTCTTAATGCATATCGTTTACTAAGCAAACAATGCACCACATGCTTAGCAACAACCTATATGGTATTACACTTATATTATATGTTCCCTTTTATCTACCCATGAAATACTCCACCATCACATACGTCATCAATTACATATGGATATTATGCCTATGAGATATTCTTATGTGGTTCAGCGTGTACTCTAGCTGGGAATATCAGCAACGCATAGACCCAAAAATGAAATCACCATGAGGAAAAAAATTATATATGAAAATTCAATCACTTGATGCTAGTTATAATTATGTGAAATTACAATATGGGACTTCACTGACATTTATAGCAGTAACAAAAACAAAAAAGAACAGGGTCATTTATTAAACCAACGTTTACCTGATACTCTCACATGGACACTCGAGGATAAGCATGTCAAAAATATCAGCCTTTTATTCTCCCTTTGCACAACCAAGTTGCAACCTAGTTGCAACAGCAAGACTAAAAAAATTAATAATCTCACATTACCTATTCCCATAACTTCTGCCATATACGACTTATAATGGGACAAATGAAAAGAAAAAAAGACGCCAAGAAAAAGTTTTGCGTGGTAGCAGTGAACTATTAAATTACAAAAATGCTACTATCACTGACAACGAATCTTCGACCTTCTCTTCCTCTAGCACCTTTCCCTTTATAAACTTAATTTTCTCAACAACCCATTCATAAAAATCAGCAACTTCCTACATCATATAAAATCTACGCTAAACTGAATTTTAACATTTTCGGCAACTCAAATATTTGTGCAGATATGGGTTTAGATTTGCATCTCTACTTTTGCTTCATTATTTGTTTTATGCATGGGCAAAGAAACAATTTCCCGCGTATGAAACTAATAAGAATCTTAAGAAGTCAATCTTTTGAGTAACTTTCATGAGATAAGATGCAACACACGTTCATAGAATATAATAATTAAACGGGTTACCTGAAAAACAAATAGATTTTCTTGTTCAACTGCGCAGGTTGCAATTTTTGCTGCATCACCACCGCCAGTTCCAATGACTCGTCGGACTCTTCGTCAGTAGATGGTAGACTTGCACATGGTACTGACTCGTTGTAGGCGGTGTTGGGGGTGGGAGTCATAATTTTCTTGTTTTTTTTTGTTTACGCTATGAAGCTATTGACTATCACCTGTTAAAAAACAACGATTAGAATATTGTACCCCTGACATTGACCAAAAATTAAAAAAGCAGTTACATATAGACGGACCCGTATAGGAATTGCAATGACTAACGACACAGTGTTTAAGCACATCAAATATGAACCACAAGTGTTTACATGTTGTAAAGAAAACATAAATCAGTCAAAACATATTTGATAAACTTATAAGCTAATTTATAGTGGCTTATGAGCTTAACAAATTTTCAATAAGCTCATAATAAGCACATCAAATAAGCTAAAACAAACACCCTCTTGAACTTAAAGGTCAAAAAATCCAACTAATAAACTAATCTATATAAAACCCTAATTCTAAAAAGTAGCCAAAATTTCATAACATAACCAACCAATTCAAGCTATAAACACATAAATTAAACTTCTCATAACATATCACATAAACTAACATAGATATTAAATTCAAATATAATTAAAACAATATAATTGAAATAGTTCTATTGCATTGATTTCGTTTTAGGTGGCTTTATTATTTTTGTTTTCTAAATGAAAACACAAATCTGGGTCATGGTCTAGTGGTTAAGAGCTTTGCCTGTTTTCTCATTATCCCCGGGTTCGAATCTTGTCAAAGCCTTTTTATCACCAATTTATTTTCAGGATTTCCACTCATGCATACGTGGCAAAATGAATGCACACGTGGACACAAAAGTCTTTACGTGGATTTTACATATGCTGACGTGGCTAAAAATGTAGATGAGGTGGCTATGTTTAATGATGATGTGGCATGGTTGTTGCGTGAGTCATCATTTTATTTCCACTTTTATATAATGCTAAACGATATTTTTTTATTTTATATATATATATTAGTATTTATATATATATATATATATATATATATATATAGTATATATTATAATAATATAAATAAGAGTTATTGCCATTAAAAATAAAGTTGAACCACAAATACTTTATATATTAATTTACCATGTTAGGTCCCACCTGCACGTTAAGGAACTTGGTATGTTTGTGATGGGCGCTTGACGACCCCGGGATCCCAGGGGCCAATTGGGGGGTTGGTGCAAGCCGTGGGGGATTTGGGAGAGACCTGTAGCGGGATGGAGCGGTTGTGGGGGTATAGGGGCGAGCGGGGGGGGGGTAGTGAGAGGGAGTGGTGGTGAGGGGAGGTGGAAGGGGGGGGTGGGTTTCGAAAGGGAGGAGGCAGGCGTGGCACAGGGGAATGGGGTATTGATATTGCCGCGTTGTCGGGTGGGAAATGGCAAGGAGGGGGGAGCAGGGTGGCGGTTTTTATGCTTGCGTGGGGGTGAAGGTTGGGGATGGAACGGAATAAGTGGGAGGGTATCGGGCAGCCGGAGGGGCAGGGAGGGAGGCGTGGATGGGTGGGGGGGAGGCGGGGGGTGAAGGGGTTGACGGGGGGGCTTGGGTGGGTTTAAGCGCATGGTGGGCGGAGCGGATATGGGTAGGCGGGGGGGGATTGCAATTGGGAGGGTAGGGGAGAAGAGGGGGGTTTCAGGGGCCAAGGGGTTGTGTAGGAGGGCGGGTAGGGGGAGGGCGGCGGTTTAAGTATGTGGTTGATAGTAGCGTTTGTAAGGGGGGGCGAGTGAGTGGCAGGGGGGTAAGTGGGGGTGCGGGGTTGGAGTTGATTGGGGCGGGGGGGTGAGGTTCGAGAACACATTACGGGGGAATGGGACAGGGGTGGGGGGGGGGATTGTCGAGGGGTGAGAGTAGGGGTGCGTGTGGGGTGGAGGGCCAGGGGTGGGGGAGTGAGAAGAGTGAGGAGCGTGGGCGGGCAGTCGTGTACGACGCGTGGAGTTGCTGAGTATAGGCACACTGAGGGGTGGATGTGCAGTTCTTAGGTATTGGGGTATAGATTCAGGGGAGAGGTAGGCGGGGGGAGGGAGATAGGGGTGGGGGGACAACTGGAAAGATGAGTGGAGGAGAGGGGGTTTAGGTTCAGGGGTCGGGGTGGTGCGGTTTTTCGGTGGGTTGTTGGATCTTGTGTGATGATGTAGTTGGGATTTTGGCAGGTGTGGGGAGTAGATGTGACGCGGGGGACCGGGCGTGGGGGGGGCGGTGGTAGAGGGGGCGGTGGGGAGAGGGTGGGGAGGGGTACGGGGAGGGCAGGGGGGTGGGGGGTGGAGGGGGGAGGGCGTGTGGTTGAGTTGGAAGGGCTTAAGGGTCGGGCATCGCTGGGCGTGTTTTCCGCCGGGTGAGGAGGTGTTTGGTGGTGGATAGTGAGGTGATGGGATGGGTTTAGGCTATTGTATGTGGCTGTTGTTGACGGGGGGGTGGGGGTTTGAAGGGAGTGGAAAGGGAGGGGGAAGGGGTCGGGGGTACGGGGGGGAGGAGGGCAGAGGACGGCGTGGGATGGGGACGGTGAGGGGTGGGGCGGTGGTTGGCGGCAGGGGGGGTGAGGGGGGGGAGTGCGTGCATGGTGAGTGGTGGGTTGGGAAGGCACGAGATTGAGACGGGGGTGGGAAGGTGGTGGGGGTGGAGGGGGGTTTGGAATGGCGATTGGTGATGACAGCTAGGCTGGGGATGGGGGGGGGGCTCGTTGGTCACGCTGGTATGTTAATGGGTGGGTTTGAATTGTGTTTTACGGACTGTATGTGGTTCCTCTTCCTGTGTTGGGTGGGATCTGGTGGGTTTGTGTGGTTTTATTCGCCTGGTTTTTTGATTGAGGTTTGTTTATTATGTTGGGGGAGGAAGTGGTTGGTGGTTTGTTGGGTGGGATTTGTTGTTGGGCCTGTGGTGGAGGGTATTTTTGTCGGTTTAGGGGGGAGAGCTACCGTTTGACGGTGTGGCCTGGCGGTCGGAGTGAGGGGGGGGGGTCGGGCGCGGTGTGGGGTGAGGGCGGAGGGGAGTGGTGGGGGTTGTGGATTCGGCGGGGGGCGGTGGGGGGGGGGGTGGGTGGGGAGTGGGGTCTACGGGAGGGTGGTTGTGGTGGTAATGTTTTTGTCGCGGTGGGGCTTTGTGGGGGGATATAGAGTGGGGGGGGGGTGGGTGGTCTTGGGGTGGAGCGGGGGGTGGTGGAATAGGGGGGAAGGGATGGGGGATGGTTTGAGGTGACGGGAGGGCATTGCGTTGGGAGGGAGGGGGGTTGTGGGGGTGGGTGTGCGGGGTTTGGGGTGGTAGGGTGCGGGGGTGGACCGGGAAGAGCAGGGAGAAAGGTGGGAGAGGGGTCGGATAAAGGGAGGTGATTCGCCCATGGAGGGTGCGTGGGAGTGGGGGGGGGCTGGAGGGGGGCGCGGGGAGGGTGAACCGGGGGGGGAGTTAGGCGGGATGGGTGGGGGGGGTTGGTGGAGGGGGGGGGGGGAGCGGGGGGAATGTGGGCTGAGTAAGGGGTGAGGCGGGAACCAAAGGGGGGTGGGGAAGGGGTCGAGGGGTGGTGGGGGGGTGGTGGGTGAGGGGAGGGTTGAGGGGGTGTGGCGGGTGGGGGTTGGAAGGGGATTTATGGGGTGGGGGATGGCGAGGGGGTTGACGGGGGTGGCGGGGGGTACGGAGATAGGAGTGAGGAGGGGTGCGGGGCTGGGCGAGATGTGTGGGCCCGCGGGGTGGGGGGGGGGGGGAAGAGTGATAGATGGGGAGGTACAGAAAGATGGCGGGGAGGTTTGGAGGGGGTAGAGGGGGGTGGGGGGGCGGGATCGAAGGGGGGGGACCGGGAAACGGGGGGGAGGTGTGGGGTGGGGTGTGAGGGGGGTTTGGATGTTGATTGCTTACGTAGTTGAGCGGTTGGGTGTAGGGCGTGATTTGTTAATTTATGTATGTTTATATTGTGTTTTGTTTTTTGTTTGCCCTTATTTTTGTTGAATCTAATCGGTGTAATTGTATTTCTTTTTGGTGTTTTATTTGTATTTGTGTGTCGTAAAATTTTTTGATTTCCTTTCGCTGTACTGTATATTGGCCTTTCTTGTGCTATAAGCGGAGATCCGGAGAGATCACCTGTAAAGTTATTTGTGTAATGTCGCGCGCGCCCAAAAAACAGAAGGTTGGGCAAGATGCCGGACATGGTGTGACTTGTGTTATAACACTGTCAACCTAAATCGTGGCAATGCTGAGTTTGTGTTTGACAATATGTGATCAAAAGAATTTGGTTGGAGAGGCTGCGAAGATTTAAGGACAGCATTTAGGTGAAAATTACTTCAACAAACAAAGCACATCAAAGATCCGGTTAGGGATACACCACATCAGCAAGAGACGGAGAATCCAAATGGAGGATTTCATGGAAAGATTACTAAGGCAGTAAGGTCCTAGATGTATAGAAGTGTGTCCGGAATGCATTGCGGACAATCTTCGGGTTCATGCACGGAATTACTTCACCCTTGGGTTAATCAAGCGTCTATGTTTGAAAAGAATTCGCTGATCGTTAGACGTGAGATGTACAGAACCTGTGAAACGTCTTTCTACAAGGGGAAGTTGCTGCACTCAGTCACTGGGTAGAGTGAAGCATCTTCATCATTGGAAAGAAACCATGCAGAGGGAGGGGACAAAATCCGACGCTTTGTTCAGAAAAAAGTGACTTCAAAAGAAATTAAGTCAAAGACTCCTGGGATGTAAAGCCCAGCCAGATTCTCACTGTCTCACTAAAACACAAAGAAATTTTCGCTTGGAGAAGAGAAAGGAAAGTTTTGTAAAGCTCCATCCGCCCAATCGTTAACTTCACCGGTCGAAAAAAGAAGATTTTCCGAGCAAGTACTAGCGAATTTCACTCAGATTAGCAGGGCTGATAACACGAACGAGTGCATACAGCCTGAGGAGTAAGAAAGAGATTGTGTATGATGATCAAGGCCGGAACAATTATCACAATTCATCAAAGAGTTAGAGAAGTAATGACCCAGCCGAAAGCGCACGCCAAAAAAAGGGTTGGGGAAGCGTCCGTGAAAGATAAACCTTTTGGACTATTTACTGTGATCCATACATGGGAAGAAGAGTTGGCCAAGCCTGGATTTACCCAGAGCTTCTTCCGGATGCTATAGCAATGTGTCTTTCTCACCTCTAAGTGAAGAGGATGGGACGGAAGGCCCGATGATCATCGAAGTCGAAATGGGCGGACACTTTGTGCATAGTGAGTATATATTGACGGTGTGAAAAGATTTCGGAAGGTGACTGTGTGTATGAGTATTGGCTTTCGCTGAAAAGCTCCACTAGGATGATAAGGGATTGCAAATGGTTACGGCCACCACTCACTTATCGGATTAGCGGAGAAGGACCATTTGGCCGCTAGGTCAGATGTGTGCCTTACTGGTTAAAATTAGTGATGAAGCTGACCTCCACTTTTGCCGCTTGGTATATGAACTTCTGTGGTCATCAGGTCACAAATGCCACAAACAAGCAATAATAGGCATACCGAGCCTAGAAAAATCTGAGCTGTACATCGAACGGCATACGGAATGTTGAAAATTTGTCTGTTGTAAGACGGCACGCGGTAGTACGTTACAAGAGTAGTAGAGTCATCCTATGGAGTTGCGTTACAGAGTAGTAGGGTTATTCCTATGGAATGTGCTATGATCTCCGGACCTAGCATCCAGGCTCCCGCAGTAAACCAAGTACTGGGAGAGAAAATAAATATAGCAATCCACCCGGAGTACCCTGAACAGACAGTTGCCATAGGATCCACATTAACAGAAAAAGGACATAAAGAACTATGTTCCTTGCTCAAACAAAACTTGGATATTTTCGCTTGGAAGCCAGCTGATATGACGGGCGTCCCACGAAACATCGCGGAACACCGATTGAATATCCGGACGGGATATTCACCAGTCAGGCAAAAGAAGAGAGGACAGGCACCGGAAAGAAATAAGGTAATCCAAGAAGAGGTGGAAAAGTTAGTTGACGCTGGAATAATGAAGGAGGTCCATTATCACAGTTGGCTCTCTAATCCGGTAATGGTCAAAAAACATGATGGAACTTGGCGAATGTGCGTAGACTTTAAGGATCTTAACAACGCATGCCCCAAAGATTGTTATCCATTATCGGAAATAGACTGGAAGGTGGAGTCCCTCTGTGGGTATTCTTTTAAATGCTTCTTGGATGCATACAAGGGGTACCACCAAATTAAGATGGCAAAAGAGGATGAAGAAAAAACGGCGTTCATAACAAGCCAAGGGATATTTTGCTATTCCAAGATGCCGTTCGGTTTAAAAAATGCCAAATCAACATATCAACGCTTAGTGGATAAGGCATTCCAAAAGCAGATTGGACGTAACTTAGAGGTATACGTCGATGACCTGGTTATAAAGAGCCGCACGGAAGAAGAAATCATCCGAGACATAACAGAAACATTCAAAACCCTTCGACAGATAAACATGAAATTGAACCCCAAGAAGTGCACTTTCGGAATGCAGGAAGGAATGTTCTTAGGCTACAAAGTAAGCACCAACGGGTTGAAAGCATGTCCAGATAAAGCAGACGCGGTCCTCAGCTTGCCATCTCCGAGATGCATCA
Source organism: Tanacetum coccineum (assembly GCA_026074375.1). Classification (NCBI taxonomy): domain Eukaryota; kingdom Viridiplantae; phylum Streptophyta; class Magnoliopsida; order Asterales; family Asteraceae; genus Tanacetum; species Tanacetum coccineum. Next base: position 17,393 of record BQNB010073152.1, read on the forward strand.
AGGACGTGCAGAAGCTAAATGGAAAATTAGCAAGTTTAAACAGATTCTTGTCAAAATCAGCAGAAAAATCGTTACCTTTTTTCAAAACCTTGAAAAACTGCACAAAAAAGAGCGATTTTCAATGGACACCAGAAGCCGAAGAGGCCTTCAAGCAAATGAAAAAGCTTATTGCAGAACTCCCAACACTTACCGCTCCAAGGGAACGTGAGGAGTTAATCATATACTTGGCTGCAGCAAAAGAAGCTATTAGTGCGGTCTTAATGACGGACAGAGAAGGCAGGCAGATACCAGTATATTTCGTAAGCCGAACTCTACGAGGCCCGGAAGTCAACTATACCCCTATGGAAAAGTTGGTGTTAGCCTTGCTCAGTGCAAGCAAACGATTGAAAAGATACTTCCAAGCACACACGGTCGTTGTAATAACAAATCAACCGATAAAGCAGCTGTTGTCAAGTTCGGAAATATCTGGAAGAATGCTGAAGTGGAAGTTCGAGCTAGAAGGATACGACATCCAGTACAGACCAAGGACCGCAATCAAAGGCCAAATATTGGCGGATTTTATTGTGGAACGACCGGAAGAAGAGTCTCCGGACGAACTTATGGCAGAACCGGAGGTGCTACCGGAGCCGTGGACATTGTTCACAGACGGCTCGTCCTGCGTAGACGGCTCCGGGGCAGGTCTGATACTAACAAATCCGGAAGGGGCAGAATTTACATATGCCATGAGGTTTAGATTCGAGGCCACTAACAATGAAGCCGAATATGAAGCACTAATAGCCGGTCTCCGGATCGCAGAAAAAATGGGTATAAAGAACTTGCAAGCAAATGTTGACTCAAGACTTGTGGCCAATCAAGTTAACGGCTCTTATATCGCCAAAGAGTCAGGCATGGTCCAGTACTTAAACAAAGTAAAAACACTGGCAAAGAGCTTCAAGGAATTTTCCATCAAACAAATACCGCGAAGAAGGCCGTCGCAACCATCACCGGTAGTCAAGTGAAGAAGTTCGTATGGGACAACATTGTCTGCAGATTTGGCCTACCAGGGGAGATCATATCAGACAATGGAAAGCAGTTCCGTGACAATCCATTCAAAGATTGGTGTGAGAAATTGTGCATCCGCCAATGCTTCGCTTCCGTGAAACATCCGCAAGCAAATGGTCTAGTTGAAAGAGCAAATAGAAGTCTAGGAGAAGGAATAAAGGCAAGGCTTGATGAAAGAAGCAGGGATTGGATAGAAGAACTTCCGCATGTCCTATGGGCTCACCGTACAATGATCAAGTTCAAGCATCGGAGGAAAACACCTTTCATTCGACTTAACGCAGGTAAGTTTGTCAATCCCGGCAGAAATAGGCATGCCAACACTTCGCACCGCAGAGATAGATCAAGCTAAAAACAACGAAGCTCTGGGAATCAATTTGGACCTCATAGAAGAAAAAAGGGAGCAAGCAGCAATACAAGAGGCAAAAAGCAAGAAAAAGATGGAAAAATATTACAACTCAAGAGTCCGCGAACGGACCTTTAACGGCGAAATGGTCTACCGCAAGCAATGAAGCAAGTCATGCAAAGGACGGAGGTAAATTGGCGCCCCAAGTGGGAGGGACATTGAAGTTAAAGAGTCGCTTGGAAAGGGAGCTTACAAACTCAAAGACCGCAAAGGAAATGACATGCCGAGGACCTGGAACATTTGTAATCTCAAAAAATGTTATATACATGAAATGTAAGAATTCGCCCGGCACATATGATGCTCCGAAGGGCAATATCTGTATTTATTCGCATCTTGTAATATTTTGAATTTCAATGAAAAGTGGGGATTAGCTACCCTCACAAGTTTTAAATTTTAAATTGTCTTTACTTTGCAAAGTTATATTAATTGTTAAAACATGCATGCAAGGAGCCATGCTCCACAAAAATATTATCCCGTATAATAAAGGTCGAGCAACCTCAAAATTAGCTCAGGCGCGTAAGAGGTATTGCAAGCCCGGCGCCGGGAGAATAACCCACAAATATTCACAAGACTATCTATTACGAACGTACACCAGTAATAAACAAAGATAGCAAACATAGCACTCAAAAACGTGTTATGGTACGGACCTACACGAATCCGTCCAGATAAGATATTGAACTTACAAAGTTAAATGTCAATTTACAACAAAGCCGCAATGGCCACATACGGCCACCGCATACAAAATAAACCACATACGGTCAAGGCAAAATCTCAAAACGAGGATCTTCAAATTGGGGCATACAAACCACGCTCCCCAAATCTTCGTCCGTGTCCAAGTCCTCAACACAAGAGATAACCACAGAAGTGCTAGCCTGACCCAGCAAGTTCTGAGAGGACAAAGGATGAGAAACTATATCTACCATCAACTGACGAAGAGCTGCGGCATGCTTTTTCGCGCCCTCGGCACGAGTATGAACGTTAAGAAGAGCAAAGGATAAAGAGGTCTCCCCGGCAACAGCATTTACATCAGCATGATAGATAGGGACGGAGAGCTGCTCAAGGCACGGTTGAAGATGAGCAGCTTCAGGAAGATTTGCTAAAGGTCCGTCCAGCAAAAAACAATCCAAGACCTCATCCATCCCGGAATCTTTCTTAGACTTCAACAAATGAACCAAGGGAAAATCCACCTCTTCAAGAGCCCTTACCGCGTCAAGATAATTGTTCTTAGCAGTCTCGGGATTGTATGCCACAACGGCGGAAAGGGGGGTCCCAGCAATTCCATGCTCATGTCCGGCCGCCAAACCCTCTTGCATACCATAATCCACGGCTCGGCCTAAGGCATGACCCAAAATTCCTTGGTACTCGGGGGACTTCAAACATTTAACCATAGCAAGTTCCATCCCGTGGGTCAGCAGCCATCTTCGTCCAGCTAGAGCAGTCAGGTAAGCAGGATAAAATTCCCCCTCCAGACGACCGGACACATCCATCACGTGTGCCTCAAGTTCGGCCACACGATTGTACAACTCCTGAGCCTGTTCTTCCTGCTGAGCTTCCATCTTTTCTTTAAAATCACTGAAAGCAGAATGAAGAGTAGAAACCTGCAAGGATAGAAGCCATACCTCAAAAAAAAAAACAACTCCGTAATAAGAACGAGCGGAATAGAAGCCATACCTCAGAAGCAAGTCCATCTCTCTCAGAAGACAGGGAGGAAATCAAGTTCCTGGCTTCATCACAGGCAGCTTGAGAGTCATCAAGAGCAGACTTAAGGTATGAAGCGCGGGAATCAAGAAGAGAGATGTCAGTATCCTTCTGTAAAACGGTACTCTTAAGTGCTGACACCTCCGCGCTCAAAAGGGATTTATCCGCAGCCAAGACAGAAACCTGATCACGGAGACGAAGAACCTCCGCGGACTCCGTCTCCTTCTCTTTCACCAAAGACTTCAACCTAGCAATCTCAGCATCCTTCTCCCCAAGCAGCACGCCCCGAGCATCATACTTAACCCGAAGTTTCTCTTTAAGTTCCAACTCATGCTCAGTACGAGACCTCACCTCCGACCCAAGACAAATCTGTCGCGCCGCCCCCACGTTGAACTCCTCGAACAATTGGTCATAATCCATGTTTCGGAGTGCAGAGAAAAAGCCGGGGGGGGAGGCGACACGATCAACCAACGTTCGACAAGAAAAGTCGTCATCTAGCAGAGAGTCGTTGGTTATGTTCCAGCGAGGAATATACCAACGCTTGGCATCTTCAGAATTCATGTACGTACCTTCCGCGCTCAAAAGGTGATCTTATCTCGCATCCTCTAGCCACACAAGACAAACCTTGATCGAATCCAGCGTTTCACGAATGCACACATACATGCTCGGACGTGCCGATGCTCGGCATTCTCTTTCATCCACTAAAGGACACTTCAGACTCTGGTCACTCATAGAGGCTACATGCACATCGTCTCTCCTCCACAAGTCATAAGTCACTCGCCCCCGAGACATCAGAGGACGTAAACTGGACAGAACGTCTCTTCTCTCTAATTAAGTTTCCTACTCTTCATGCATCAGCTACGAGACCTCATCCTCCCGTACCCTACAGACAAGATCTGTCAGACGTACTCTGCCTTACTCCCACGACCACGTATGAACTCCTCGGAGGAAACAATGTGCGAGAAATCATATATGCCATAGTGTACATGCAGACTGCATAGGGTTTAGAACACACAAATCTCAGGGAGTGGGCGTAGCTGCTGCTCCACTGCAACCAATCGCATCACAACATAGCAAAACGGCTCTGCTACTAACACTCGCCATTAGATAATCGTTACGATGTTCACTGTCCTCTCATATGAGGAGAATCTATACAACAGGCTTGGCGCGCATCGTTTCTTCAAAGCGTTCTCTGACACACTCTTCGTGAGACCGCGGATGTCTCCTCAAGAGTAATTCTCATAGTCACCCTGACCAGAGCGTACGATCGACAGTCACTGATTCTCGACGTCTCTCCGAGGCTAGTGAAAGCCCCCCAGACGTGTCCGCGGCGTGAATAGGTTCAAAACAATACTCATAACTTACAAGCTCACCCACTGACAATCTAGAAGTCACGAATTTCAGACATTTGCTAATTTACTAGCACACGGGGGCATTCGCAACGCGGGAATCTGGGCAAAACACCAATAACTAATTCCGGTTAAGTATATCCCAACAATTTCAGTGAAAACAAGCGAAAATGGCGACACGCACTTCCTCAGAATATCTTCTTGATTTTAATCCCTTCATCTAGTTACCGAGACACATTTTTCCCCTTTTCTTTTTACTCTGCCGTAATGAGGACAAAGTTTTTGTTTTGGTCCGGATCCTAAAGTAATTTTTCCAATTATGTCCATATGGAGTATTTGCCCATTTCACAAGAAAAATCTTCCACTAAATCTTTTTTTTCTGATTAATAAATTTTTCCATTTGATCTGATAAAATGTTCAATATTTTTTAAAAAGTGAAATTATTCATTGATGACCTAATCTTCGGTCCCCAGTATTTTTGTTCAACCCCAAGGACAAAGAAAATTCCGGGGAGAGTCCAAGCCTTAAGAAGAAACTCGCACAAAAAGACAAGCGACCCATCCTCGGGAGGGCCAAAACCCGTGGTGTATCCCCCCCCCCCCATTGTTTTTCGATTCTTTTTCCTTATTTTTCATTATGAAATAAGTTATGTTGATTTTATAGCCTGAAGGTGGGTGAGGGTCCGATGACTTTCCTTTTCTAATGGTTTTGTATGGTAACTGTATTTTATTTTGCAGGATTTTCCTTAAGAGATCGAGAAAGTCCACCCCGTTGTTTTTGTTTTTTTTTTCAATCCTGCCAATTCACCCAACCCGCATCAACAACGTTCCGCGCATCCGCCGTGATGGCTGTAATCGTCCGCATCAGTTAGAATAGAGAATGTCCCCCCTACAATTTAAGGGAGCCTCCTCCGGAGGTCTACTCACCTACAAACTAGCTTATTACGACTTTCCCATCCTGTCCCTCCTATTCACGCCCAGTTCTCAACACAGCATGGAAATAACAATGTCCTTCTAATCGAGAGATTAGCAGGAAAAGCCAGGCGCTTTCGCTTTTTCGTTCTCTTCACACCACTAACGCTAGCGATCTGTGAGTGCTATAATATCATCCGATATGGACCTTGCTCCGCTGCCTCTCGCGATCAACATCTTATCTCAAGCCACTAGTCCACATTCACATCCGGGTCTTTGGATTCAAGAAAGCACCCGTCCGGAATGACGATCCCCTTTCAACAACATTTCCTTCCTCATACGAAACAGAAACCTCACAGCACCAGCGCCAGTGTCCACTACCATCTCGCTTGATGTGCCGCGCGGGAGCATTTTAGGGAACGAAGCCAATGTTTTAATACTAACAAAATCAATGTACACTATTGCTCGCACACCCATTTTTGAACTTCTACCGCTTGCACCTTCCGAGGGTCAGCGGTCCTGATATAGTCAAGCAACCCCATATCTGCAAAATAAATGCCAAAAGACTAAACACCTTGCACAAAAAATATAAAAAAAAACATTCATTCCCACAAAGGCTAAAGTACTTTCACCCACCCGTTCTATCAGGCCCCTCAAAAGCTAGATAAGTATTTTCACACCAAACGGATAGTAAGGACTTAACCCACAATAGCTAAAAGCATTCCGATACCCGCCGAAAGGTGAGCTTCAGTTGGGAGAAGGACCTATAACCAGCTTGTTCTGACGAGCAGTAAGATGGATAGTCGGATCCTTCTCCAAAACACCCCCATATTAACAAAGGAACGGAGATAGGAAACACTCGGGAATCAACCCAGAGAAATAAAGGTCCGCCCAGTTGCTAATAGTAATCCGGTTTTGATTGATGTGGTTTTTTTTTTTTTCTTTAATTTATTTTAGGCTTCGAGAGACAGGAAGGTCGCCGATAGGGAACGTTTCGGCGAACAGAAAACAATATCCGGTTCACTAAACATTACCGTATAAAACGCACTAAAAACAGCTACCGTACGTCCAAAGATCAAGAACGGCTCAGTCAAAAAAAACCTTCGAAATGATATATACGGTGCAGGGCACGAAGGGGGATAATTGAGAAATATGTATACGGAAATATTTGAGAACGGATACAAAAAACTTGGTAAGAGGAATCCTATAGCCACAGTAATCGAATAACCTAGTATAGACACCCACTTTACCCTCAGGGAATTGGGTGATAGTCCTATCCTCTGCCCCTGTTTTCATTATTAGGATTATACTTCATCGGAATATATAACTATTGCAAAAGCTCTCTACCTTTATCTCTGTATCTTAATAGAATGTTTATTAGCCATTTTGAAGAATACCTCAAGATAGATGCTAACCTGAAATCTCGAAAAATTAAACAACGAGTGAAAGTGACGCATCCGAGGAAGTAAGAAACCAATAAGCAAAAGAAATTAACAATGGAGGTGGAAAGATTTTGAGAAGAGAAAAAACAATAAAAACAGAAGTGGGTTATTTATACCTTTGGGATAGTTACTCCTGACGATACTTATGTGTAATACTTCCACGTTGTTTGCCACTTTATAAAAGATGCGGTGAAGACTGGTATCTTGTCGACAGACTGGCGGTTCAAGTGGACTTTGCTTACCCAACTCGTATTTGATGAGGATTTCTTCGAGCAATATATTTTTAATAATGGTGGGAAGATTATAAGTAGACTTATACTTCATCTTAAAGGTCCCATAACAAAGTTTGTCCTAGATTTACAATATCAGGAAATTTTGGATGATGAGGTACTTGAGGATATACATCATTGGGTTTTGTTTTTCTCAAGAAGAGGAATTAAGGACCTCACTCTCATAAATGGATCTGAAACACTACTTATGTTGCCAACCCAAATGTTATCTTGTGTGGAGTTAAAACATTTGGAGCTAAAAAGCTGTTGTTTTCGTGTGTCGCCAGGTTTTCATGGTTTTCCAAATCTATTGACCTTAAAGTTGTCTTCTGTAAGATTTCAAAATTATAATTGTGGGGACTTTATTGCTTGTTGCACCATAATTGAGAACTTGGAGAATATTTGATGATGAAACTACAGGCACATTGAAACTTGTCGAAATTGCAAAACTTGGTAATTTGAAAATGCTATCTTTGTCATTGTGTATGCTTGACAATATGGCAATGATCAAAAGTTCTAGTATCTTTCAGCTTAAACATCTTCCAAAACTCCAAGAGCTTGATTTGAATTTCGCAAAGTGCAAGGTAAGCGCAAGATCTGTCTTTCAAATTCATGGTACACAATATTGCGCAGGACTAATTGAGTCTTTAACTTATTAAAATGGCTTTCTGTTTTTATAGTTTTTAGCAGAAGCTAGTGTCGACGAGAAGGTCCCAACCATCTTTCCATGCCTCAAGACTCTAACGTTATCCATTGTAAATTTCAGTAGTGATGGTATGCTATCATTTGTCATGGAAATGATGTGTGGCTCTCCAAATTTGCAAAATCTTAATATCACTGTGAGTAGCATGCTGTCAATTTAATTATCTTAATTTCATTCATAGTTCTGGATCTAAATACTATTTAATCAAGCAGGCTACGTACATGGGTAATATCTCACGGCATGCACTTCCTTCTTTAGATTTAGACTACAACACAATAGGGCAGCTACATTTGCAGTGTGTGGTCTTTTCGTCTTTTAGAGGTGCAGAGAATGAAGTGTGCTTGATAAAGTATATACTTGCTTGCTCCCCACTGCTAAAAAATATTGCTATCACCTTATCCTCATTGCCTGGTGGTGATAGTGGAAAGTTTAAATTTGCTCAGAAGTTGTTGACGCTCCATCGAGCCTCCCCCATAGCTGAAATTGGCCTCTATTAGTTTTATTAGTTTGAACCTATTTTCTGTTTCGTCTAGTTTTGTGTGAACGTTGGTTAAACTTTTACTCTGTATATATGTAATTTGAGTGAAACTTCTTTTGAATAATGGTGATACGGTTCCTGGTTTGTTTCTCAAACGCGCTCTATAATACATATCATGTTGGAATTAATTTGACTCTCATTACGAATTTTAAACTTATATTATAGAGTACATATATAATGTACTAAAAGATTCACCCGGTATATGTCAAATGAGCGTGATAGTTTAGTGATTAATTTGTTTATTAGCCAACTTTTGAGTCATAAAGAGTTCAAGGTATGTTTCGATATGATGAAATGTGAGTCCTCTACCCTGGTTGCTAGATCTTTGTTGATTGTCCAAATGCAGTTAGGGCTTTAGGGGATTTGGAAGGCGCGAAGCATTTGTTTGTTGAGGAAATTATGACTGAAGAGAATTTACATTGTAGAGTCTTGGCCGTCTACATTGTATTCACTCAGCTCGACTATTGTTCATGTGATCTTAAACTGGCAGCCATAAAAGGGCTGATTTGGATGTCATTTTCATTGTATTTGATGTTTGTTTTTGTGACTTGTACACATGCATCGGGGAAGTTGCTACCGAGTAGTTTTTATAAATTGACAAAATTACATGTTTTGTCTATGTGGTTTATCCGAAATGAAATCCATCGTCGCTACTCGATTTTAATTAAAACAATGATACCTATTTTCAAACTAATTGCGTCGATGGTCCGCGTTTTTAAAAATAGGAACAACTCTGTAATAATCTATAGTTTTTTTATTACACAAACAATCACTATCTTTGTTACATGGATAACCCTTATTTTTTTAAAATAAGGACTATCAATGAAAATAGTTTAAAAATAAAAATTATCTGTGTAATTAAGATCGAATAGAGAAGACGAGAGTGATTTGGGTAAACCAAATGGACGAAGCATGTAACTTTTTTTGTAAAAACTTTTGTTATAAAAGTGAAATATACATCTAACTACTTTTAGGTGTACTATCTACTTCATAAAATATTAAAAACAAATAACTTTATTCAACATGTCAACCAATTTCGTTACTTCGTCTCTTTTTTTTTCTTTATAAATTTATTCTTGCTTTATTTATATAGCAACTTAGTGGGTGCTTGGTTGGTGGTTACGAGGAGTGAGGAATGGTAAAAATAATGAAAAGTAGTGTTTGGTATTTGATAAGAGGGTATCTTGGCTACAATTATTGTAGCCAACTGGCTACAATTCCCCACTAAAATGATAGCCAATTAGCTACAATAAATTGTAGCTAATATTTCCCATCTTATAATGATTTGCTCCTTACTTGGTAATAAGTCATTACTTACTAAATTGAAGGTATTGAAAATTGATTATCTAGTTAACTTCTTTTTATCCATGATTTAACCCCTCCTAAATTTATGCTCTTTTTAGTTTTCTTAATAAAATAATATACCCATTATTATTAACTTACCTATAATATCTTTTTAACATAAATGCTGAAATTTAATATCACGTCGTTTAATGATCATGTTGATTTATGCACATTTGTATAGCACCCATAAGTTTATATTATATTTGTATCTCCAAAATCTATTTATACAAAATTTAATCACAAGACGATATGCTCGTACATTTTTGACATTCACATGACTCTACATGAACTATGATATCCAGAAATTATATACATAATTTTATAAACTCATATTAAAATTATGGATTTTGCCAACAAATGCTCACCGGGCAAATGTGTAGTTAATAAACACAAACTTTCTTAATTAACTAAAAATGCATTAAATACACATGTAAATGAACTTGTAAATTATTATAACTGAACATGATTTTCACTTGAATGAACTAAAACATTCCCATTATAAACCGATTAATCTGTACCCATTGGGCAGAGGTTAGTAAAACCCTAAAATTATATGTTAATAAATAGAGTTCACTATATTTTTGGTCCTTCTAGTTTACTCACTATAACGGTTTTGGTCAAATAGTTTAAAATGTAACGGATCGTGTCCTGTTTTGGTCCACCCGTAACACTTCCCGGGCTCTAGGCTCCACAACGTGCACTCTTCCATCTTCAGCTGGTTTTTGGTCCATTTTTTGTTACTGTTTGTTTGACTCGCTAAAACTTATAAAATGACTAAAATACCTTCGAATGATATTGTGCAATGACCAAAATGTCCTTTCCTTCATTATTATTATTATTATTATAATAATAATAATAATAATAATAATAATAATTATTATTATTATTATTATTATTATTATTATCAGCCATGAAGAATTATTATTATCACTTTATAAATCATCATATTATTATTATTATTATTATTATTATTATTATTTTATTATTATTAGAAATTCATAGGATTTACAAAAAATTAGAGGGGAGTCGAGATACTATCTGAGCTCCCACTCCTTTAGCAATGGTGAAACCAATCCTATTAAAAATATGAATAGATGTGCATGCTCCAATGTCTTGAGTTATGGAGAACTTTCTGATGCGCTTCAGCAAGATAACCGCGTCTGCCTCTAATTCTCCCAAGGACGAGAAAGAGAACGGAAGAAACCCATATCCAATAGTCGCACATTTATCCATATACTTACCGCGTTTACGTTGTGCAACATCAATTACTGCCCGACCGGGTACGAAATCAACCATCCCGGTTTGCGTCAAGGGTGAAGATCCAGTCAGATCCACACACACATCAAGTCCTCAATCCCATGAGTAAAGTAAAATATCTGGTGGACGTAATGGTTTGTCACGCCCCTCGTCCAACCCAATATCAACCTCTTTACCAGCTGAAATCCCAGAACGATAACAT
>BQNB010073153.1:0-29292 GCA_026074375.1 Tanacetum coccineum
TATAGAATCGCACAAGTCACCTACCATGAGCTTGTTTGATGTTGGCTCAAGCAGGATTTCCATCTTCATCGTGATTACTTAAGTATCTCTAAGATGTTCTGGCAAAATCACAAGGATAATACGTAGGACTCTTAATATGTATCTTGTAATTCACATTGTGTAACTTAGCAAGCAGAATTTGACAAGTGTCCTAATGAGATTTATGGATGATCTCTTTTGGCTCTAGACTCAATAATGCACTTTGGTTTTAGTGATCGGAGGCTGGAGCAGACTGCCACCTTTTCAATATCAACTAACTCGGAGTGAGAAAGTCGATAGAAATGCGTGTAATCTCCATGAGAAATGAAACAAGAGTCTTTTGAGAGACCTTGAGTGGCTAGGGAGGGTTGTGCATAGCGTCACTGGGTCCATGACAGTCTTCAATGTCAGACAACACCTTAGTGTTTCTGACAGTTTATGTATTGACCCGGTTTCTGCCTAAGTGTATGGAGGGCTTCTTTCTTTACACCCTTTATCCTTACATTTCTTTTTCATTCTTTAACCCCTTCAATGCTTACCGAGACTTCATAACTAACACCTTGTTGGGTTTGTTCTAGTGTTAGCTCTATCTCAGTCGGCATTATTCCCGATTCTCACTTTTTCTCCTTTTGTATCATACCTAAGGACTTCTACACTAACTAGTGGATATCCCTAGGTAGGTCCCTCCGGTTCTGGCTGGATCATGGATTTGAATACCTATGCCTAACCACCTTATATCTCTATAAATTTAAGAACATGGCCTGTATTTTGGGTACTCCATCACAATCCTTCAAAACCATTAAAAATTCAATCAAAGTGTTTGATATAAATATAAAAAAGATTTACACTTTGAAAGTTTTTCATTATCACTAAAAGCTCCCCTATAACGTGTGCATCGATATCGTAGTACATGCTAAGTGTAGAGTGTACTGAGTCCATTTTATATGATCACATTTCGATACAAGTTAGGTTCAGTTTAATCACATTTTCTCCCCTTATCCAAAATGTTAATCCCTTGATATTTTGGATATCAATTGATTAACCGTTCGGGGACAAAATGATGTATTCTAGCATAATGGAACCTATTCTTGCTCCCCCTTAACTTTTGAGGGTTTATAAGATGGTGTCGAGTACAATTATTTGAAAGATTTTGAATTTACTAAGAAATTCTTGAAAAATTTGTACTCGGGCACATCTTATTTTTCACCAAAAAAATCTACACTAGTTATTAACATATTCACAAGATAAAATGATTTACGAGGATTGACCTTATAAGATGAGAACAACATATGATAAATCATATGGTCCTTTGAAGTAGCTGTAAGTCACCTTCGTATAATCTCCCACCAACGAACTTTACTAAGCTCCTCATTAACCTTCTTTCTTTCAAGAAGTTGTCAATCTGATCTTTCTCTGTCCAAGCACTCTTCAGCGTTGCTTCAACTTTCTTTCCAAGTTATGAAAGTCTTTGCATCAAACTTCGAGGATAGAACAGATTCGATACTTGGTAACTTGAGCGTGTGTGGCTTGGTGTTGCTGTTGTTCTTAAGCTTCCCCCTAAAACCAGCAATCCTTTCCCTTGAGTAGATTCAGAACTTTCTCTGCAAGCCTCCATCAAGCTAGTCTTGATATAAAACCCAGATTCCGAAGTACACAAATAACTCTTAAAAACCGCAACACAATGTCAATAAAGTCTCGGATGTCCGTATTTCGCCTCTACATGATAGTGAGATATAAATTGTAACACCAAGTCAAAACTTAGTCACGGGGAGTCACAGTATTCCCTCTATGTAGTTGAAATGGATACACCTAAGTCAACCTAAGTCCCCAAAATGTAGGCATTTCATTCCATTACAGGATACTGACTATTTAAAGAAATCATCATACCTATGTGTACCTCTTTTATCAAATATATCTACTCATTTTAAGAATAAGCTTAGTGATTGACCGGTTAGGCAAGACACTAATTGAATCAGAAAGAATTCTTCTCACGTTTTAAATAATTATACTCCTAACACTTCCCCCTGGGGACTCAAATGATGCATACTGGCTAATGACGAGATGTCTCTTCCACCATGTGAATGAAATAGTGCACCCGAAAGATTCAAAACAGCCTAAAATCAAAAGAAGCTAACCTCAAAAGACAAAAGAAGCTAACCTCAAAAGAAGGCCAAGGACACTATCAAGTATACATCTACTCCTTCCCCCTTGCTGGTTTCAAACAGTCGGTATCCGCAAAAAACTAACGCATACATATTTGAGATCGTGTTTGAAGAATAAATAAGCTTAAATCTATTCCGTGAGAATCAACTAAGTCTTAAATTGCAAATAAGTCCATAAAGTTTGAAACAAATGACATCTTAAGCTCGTGTAGTTAAAATCCATTAACACCCCTTAAATTGTGATCCGTCATTACTAGAAACTTTATCCGTTTATTCCGTGACTTATTTTGAAAGACCTTTTAAAAGATTATTTGATGACGCATTCTCCCCCTCAAATAATGACCCGTTTTCTATTTAAAGAGTTGTTGTCATTGAGTGAGTGGTCGAATTGTCTTTGAAAATCTTTTTGTGATTACTGAAAACACTGATTCATTGTTAAGACAACTGTTTACCAATAAAAATAAGATTTCTCTTATTTTGACAAATAAATGACACTTGAAACGTACCTACCACATATGGAAATATAGATATAGGAAGCACGGGTTGTGATGCAAAGTAATCACAAGCCTTTGCATGGTCATAAAGTAGACCATGCCCGAGAATAAATTCCCGTTGTTAGGAACAACTGTCTTATTGACGACATGTTTTCCTCAGGGTGAAAAGCGGGTTACTATCTGAAATAATAGCAAGCCATATGGCATGTTTTGAAAAACATTTTGAAACTTCTGTTCGAAACTTTACATTTACAGGCTTGTATCATTGTTGAATGACTTTCTAAGACCGATAAATGTATCGATTTTGAAGACATGCCATTTGAAAACTGCTTTTTGTATTTTTCTTCATTTTGTAATTTTGTTTACTATACTATATATATATATATATATATATTATATATATATATTATATATTATATATATATATATTTATAAAGGGTTTCTATAAAATGAAAATCTTTTTGGCCTTTCTAAATTTATTTTTTTTTTATCTTTTGTTTTTATAAAAATTTATATAATAAAATATTTTTTGTTTTTTATCGAGTTATATTATATACATATGATACAAGGATATTCGAATAGGGTACACCATTATTCGTCAACGTCATCGCCAAATTTTTTCAGTGATTCTGGCGTGTAAAAAGACTTCGCAACCCATCTTGTGTGATTAGGAATCAATTCTTTCTCGGCCAAGAGCTTTAGTGAAGTTGACCGCCCAATTGATAATCGATATTGACAAAGTAAAGTACGATAAAACTATTTTCAAACATGTCCTTGATGAAGTGAAATCTGATTGTTATTGCTTGGGATTGGAAGGTTGAACGTTGTTGCGCATAAGGCTATAGCGCCTTTGTTATCAAGTTACACTTGGAATTTTATTGAATCCAAAGCCATAGTTGGTAAGTTATGATCTCATCCAAAGGACTTGAGCACAAAAACCGGACAAAGCAATATATTCAGCTTCCGTACTGGATATCGTAGCGCTTTTCTGCCTTTTAGATGACCAGCTCATAAGTCTATCACCCAAAAGTTGTATAATGCCGAGTGCTACCGGGTTATCTTGATAACCAGCATGATCCGCATCTGCAAATGCTGTTAGTGCAAAGGAAGAATCCTTCGGATACCAAAGTCCTTGATGTACGGTTCCTTTTAGATACCAAAAGATCCTTTTTACCTCATTTTGGTAGGCCCCGAGCTGATACGTGGCACACATGCATATAGCAAATTGTAGGTCAGGTCTACTGGCTATAAGATAAAGGAGGGTGCCAATCATACCACGATGTGGATGGATCTACAGCTTTCCTTCTTTATCCATCATCCGTTTGGGACTTCTCCACCATGGGAGTATCCACTGGGGTCAACAAGAATTCAAAGCCATATTTCTTTAGTGATTCAAGAGCATTTTATTTGATTGGTTTATGAAGATGCCTTGGGGACTTTGAGAAATCTTTCAGTCCTAAGAAAAATGAGATTTTACCCACCATTGACATCTTGAATTTGAAACATTATTTTAACAAATAGATCACAAAGTTTCTGGAGTAGAGTGCAGCAAAGATAATATCATCGACATAGATTGTGTACCAGTAGAAAGTTTCTTTGCCTTCTTAAAGATGGAACATAGTTAGGATCCACTGAGCCTTTTGAGAAGTCATTGGATATCAGGAATGAAGACAACATATCATACCACGCGCGTGGAGCTTGTTTCAACCCATAAAGAGCTTTCTTAAGTTTGTACAAATAGTTAAGGTTTGGTCTGATCACAAATCCATCGGTTGGCTAACATAACTCTTCCCGCAGCATTACCATATCAGAAAACGCTGTCCTTCACATCCATTTGATAGACGACCATGTTCATATGAGCAATTTAAATGCTAGAAAAATTCGTATAGCCTCTAATCTTGCAACCGGAGCAAATGACTCTTCAAAATCGATTCCCTCTTCTTGACGATAACCACGAGCGACCAACCGAGCCTTGTTTTTCAGAATACCTCCTAACTCATCAAGCTTAACCTTATAGATCCACTTAAGGGTGATGACAAATGCTTTATCTGGAGGAGGAACAAGATTCCGCAAACTTAAGAGTTAAATTCATGAAGTTCCTCTTGCATAGCTTCAATCCAACATGCTTGAGTTAATGCGTCTTTGTAGTTCTTAGGTTCGACTGATGTGAGAAAGGCATCATAGTAGCAGAATAAGGCTTGTTCATGGAGTTGTAGTCGTGTGGAAACTGGTCTGTCGAGAGCACCGATTATATTCTCAAGTGGGTGATCCTTAGTCCATTTGCTATTGTGTTCAGAAACTTGGTGATCGGGAGGCACAGAGCTATATGAATAACATCTGATGATTGAGGATGGAATCAGAAGTAACTTCTGGAATGGAATACAAAGTATGGGATCATTAATATTTTGGTTGACTTCAATATCATTGATTATCTTCTTCAACTTCATCGAGATCCAAAATAATAGGAGTTTGAGTTTCTTGTGTTGTAGGAGAGTTACTTGGTGATGGTGCATCTTGATCAACTGTAGTTGAGGAAGGTGAGCCAGTTGATACAGCATGTTCATGTGCAACTACTTCAGGAATAGGAGCAATGACTTCTGGTGCTTGTAAATCAACATAGGGTTGGGGATTAAGTGACTCGTCAAACATTGGTTGAAACAACAAATCCCAGTCAGATCTCGAAGGTGGTACAAATGGTGTTGAAGAAGGAGGGTTTGGCACGACGGCATGAACTGATTGTGACAGGGTCTATCATGAAGTGCGGGTCCTGAACTGCTGTGTTCAGAAGCCATCGCGGTCAGCTCATCAAAGTCAACATGAATGGTTTCAATTATTCGTCTGGTACGTCTGTTGTAAATCCGGAATGCTTTCTTCGTGGGTGCATATCCAATGAAAATACCAATGTCAGCCTTCGGTTGTAACTTGCCTAAATTCTCGCTTTATTCGCTTGGGTAGCAGAGGTGCACCAAACACAGTAGATACGATGATCGGGAGGTTTGTCGTTGGTAAAAGCTCGTATGGTGTTTTACCTTGACGGACGACGTATCAATGGAACGATTTTTGGGTTAACAGGCCTCTGTTGTGGCAACCGCTTCGGCCCATTAGAAATAAAGGAAGTTTTGCATAAATTAACAAGTGCGGGCCTGCTTCAATTAGCGTACGTTTTTGTCTTTCAACAACATGTTTTTGCTATGTGGAGAGCGTGATAACGGATGTTTCATGAGGAGATGTCAACCTTTATCATAATATTCAACGCTAATGTTTCGCGCCTGATTAACAAACTCAGTTCCATTATCTGTTCTGATGCGACGAACGGTTTCCTTAAGCCGTACTTGGATCATCTTTAAAAAGTTGATAATAAAAGCTGGAGCCTCATCTTTTGATCGCAAACATTTTACCCATGTAAATCGAGAGTAGTCGTCGACAATAACGAGGATGTACTTCTTTCCATTGACACTCGTGACACGCATTGGCCCACACAGATCCATATGCAACATATAGAGTTTTTCTTGATTGGTGTCCTCAGATTTGGGTTTGTGGGGTTTCTTTGAACTTTTGCCTAATGCACATGCAGAACATAAGTGATCCTTTTCAAACTTGAGCTTAGGGAGACCTCGGACAAGTCCATGTCTTGCAAGATGATTAATAGCACCAAAGTTCAAGTGAGATAGACGACGATGCCATAACCAGGACTTGGTTTAGATGCCTTTGACAATAGAAAAAATGGTTGGAGGATGCCATCATATTCCCAAGTGAGAGTGTATAAAGATTATCCCCTCGAGATCCCCCGTTATAAATCAACACCATTCTAGGATTGCGATATGATGCATGCGTGTTGACGAAAAGGCCACTTCTGAGATTGGGATCACATAATTGTCCACAGAAAATAGATTTATGCCCAAGTCCTTACGTAATAAACTCTAGAAATAGTAACTTTTCCTAAGGGGGCCGCCACATATTTACGGTGTCCATTTTCTAGAAGGACAAAATTTTTCTAGTTTTTCCTTTTCTTAATTTCAGTGATTTTGGCATCTACCCAATTCAAGAATGCAGTAAATTTATCAAGAATATATGTTTCTAAACTAACACATAATTCACTTAGCAAATAAGCATGCAATATTAACACAAATTGTTAACAAGTAAAGCATTAATAAGATGATAAAATTTTTTAAGGTCATCCTAGTAATCGGAAATCATCATTCATCATTCAAGTCCTAATATATTAAAAGACATACTGTATTAGATAAGAAGGATAATAATAGTAATAGTTTGATAGTAGTTATGCCGACATGTTTATTTATGTTTTCCTCCCATCATATTCTTGAGAGCTTGTCCAATTGACCTTAACCCGTCTCGGTAAACATTTCGTTGTTGAGTTTGAAGAGTTATAGTTTCGGATAGAAAGGTGTTCAAGTCATGACTTTCATGAGAGGAGTTTTGAAGGACTCTAGATCTAACATTTGATGAAGAAGAGACATGTTGAGAGGGAGATGAAGAATTGGAATGAAAAGATTCATCATCATTATCATCAACCATGGAATCAATTAGGAGAGATAAGGAAGGTGGATTTTGAGTAGTGAAAGAGGAGCTAGCATTTATCTCACGAGGTCTTTTCTTGCCTCGATCTGCTCGCGTCTTTTGCTCATAATGAGGAGCGAGCGGATGCATGGCTTGATCATGTGAGAGATAACGATCAAAAACTAGCTCAGGGGAGACGGACACGACATGTTTGAATAACCTAATCAAAAGCATTCCATAAGGTAAGAATTCCTTTGGTTTGTTTCGAGTCTTTTCCATTCTTTTGAGAATGAAAAATGCTAGGTTATTAGGAGTGGATGTCTCAATGCAATAAAGCATGTGACAAAGACAAGCGAAGACATGATCCCTATGTCCACCTAGACAAATGGCATTTTTACGAATAATATCAACCCAAGGTTTCATATGAGTTTGAATTTCTCGGGTTAAAATTTCGTTTTCACCTACGACAATGGTTTTCTTATTTTTGGTATGTGCTTAAATACACATACCTTTATCTAAATAAAACAAGCTTAAATGACCAAAAACGGACATAAAATGCCAAATATATGCTTGTTTTATGTTGTTTAGTGTGCAGGTAACGGATATTCACAAAAAGACAAAAACAAAGCCAAAACCGAGCACGGAATTGGAAAGAGCGCGAAAAACCGAAGTCGAAGGCATACCCATCTTCTACGGACCAACCCGGGCCCACTTAATGGGTCGGGTCAGCCCACAATATTTTATACAAAAGCCTTTTATTTAAATAAAAGCCCAAATTACCTTAACCCATAACCCCGTTAAATCATTTACACCGTTAGTCCCTGCCTAATTACACCATTAGACCTTAGGGACTAAGTCCCTACAAAATTTCACCAATAATCCCTAAACTTAACACCCGTTACCCCTTAACCCCCAATTTTGATTTATAATAAGCCCGAAAAAGGCGGGAAACCCCAAAACAGGGCAAACCCAACCCTTCCATTGCTTCAAACGAACCAAGACCCTTCTCCAAGGCTCTCGTACGCTCTCTAACACACTCTTATGCCATACTGGCAGATTCAAGGCTTGCTATTGGGCAGGTTTAACGCGGCAAGTATTATAAGAAAGTCAAAAAATAGGTTTTAATGGTGATTGGCAATAATTAGAGCTTTCCATAATCAAATATGGAATGATTTGAAGGCTTGGCCATTTTTACCTCAAGGATAAGCACAAGACTCCCCCTATAAAAGGGAGACGAATTCACACAGAGGAGGACAACTAGTTTTAGGAGTAGTTTAGTTTTATTTACCAGCTTATTTGTCTTTTAAACACTGAATTTACTTTTTCTAAGCATTGTTTCTCTCAAGGATTATTCAATTAAAAGTGAGTTTCCATTCAGTTTTCAGCTTATTACTGTTTGCTTATTGGAATTGCTTATTCTCTGCTTATTATTGCTTAATACTGCTTATTTTGTCTTTATAAATGCCTTTCATGTTAATGTTATTGCTTATATGTCTTTTGGATCAGTTTTCATAAAATCTGTCCTTTTAGTGCTCATGATCTGCTTATTTTTGTTCAGCTTATTGTAGTGCTCATACTGCTTTAAGCATTGCTTAAATGTCCCTATTACACTTAGATGTTAATTTGTTTTCATGTTTTAAGCCTTTTAATAATCTATTTTAAGTGAAAAATAAGTTTTAAAGTTTTAAAAGGGTGTTTGGGTTAAGAGTTCAAAGTGGGTCAAATAGTGTGTAACACTGTTTTGGCTCTCAATTCAGTTTCACAAGCCTTAATTTTGTCCTAAAGTAAGTTTTTACAAGTTTTTAGAGTATAGATCTCAAGTTTAGGGTTTAATCTATACTTAGTTGGAATCTGTGGCCATAGGGATTTGTTAATCAGCTTATTTGCTTAGACTTTCATTTGTGGCTTATAGATGTTAATGCCATGTTTGTTTAAGGGTCATAATGAAGTAGAATATAGGTTGTTAAGTTTAGCAATTGTTATTTGAGGTTTTGGCAATAATCTGTCATATGCATCATTTTCAAAAAGCTTAAAAGTCCATTTTCAAGCTCTAATCTAAGTTAGTTATAAGATGATTAAGGATCTCATTTTGGCTGCATAAGCTAATTGCAGTATAAACTTGATCTGTTTCAGCTCATTTTAGAGTTTCATCATTATTTACTAGCTTATTATGAGGGCTGCAAGTAGCATTTAGTTTTTCTAAAACATACCAAAAACATAGATTTGGCCTAAACTGCCATTTTCATTTCCATTTTTCAGCTTATTCAGTTATCCAAAATGGTTAATTTTTGCTTATTTTAGATCTTAGTAGTATAGGCTTTACTTGTTTTCAACTTTTAGGGATTATCTTATTAATTTTCTAGCTTGAATATAGCCTTAAAAAGTGCCTCTTAGACTGTATTTTTTTTGCCCTTTTAGCCAAATTGCTTATGTGCTTATTTGAGCTTTTCAGCTGTTAGGATTACTGAATTTGGATTTATATTTGCTCAATAAGTGTGTTTTAAGGTCCTAGAAGCCTATTGGGCTTAAGCTTAAGCTTTTAGAAGCTTTTTCTCAAAAGCAGTTTAAGTGTCAAAGTCTTAGCTTTAAAGCCAACCTGTCATTTGAATGTGCTTATTCTGGGCTTATTTCTAGTTTGTGTGAAAAGTGACTTCACAAAAATTGCTTATTTTGGTCTTAAGTTTAGTTTTTAAAAAAAAGAAAATTATCAAAAAGGAAGTCACAGGTTTCGAACCTGTGACCTCCCCTTCACACACAAACGCTTTAACATACACACCCTTAACCATCTGCGCCCTTGGGACTTTTTCGTTAAGTCTCCACATTAATATCCTTTTAACCCTTATTTGTCATTTAAGCTTACAGCTTTATTTAGCTAATTAACAGCTTATTTCAATAAGCTGTTTTGATCATTTTATTTTTCCTAGGATTAGCATTGTCCAAGGTACTTTTCATAAATTTTTCAGAATTTTAAGATTTAGTTTACTATTTTTAATATTTAATTTAGATTAAAAGTGTTTTTAATTCATAATAAATTAAATAAAAGTCAAAAAAATAAAATTCTTTTTTTTAATTTTCTTTTATCATTTAGGACTTTTAAAAATTAAATTTCCTTTTCTAGGGTTAAAATTTAAAGTTTTAGGTTTTTAAGTCGCGTTTTAAATTCCCGTTAACGTTTTTTGTGTTTAATTCGTATTTGCTTCAATTGTTACTTTTTTTTATCTGTTATTTGCTTTATATTTGTAGAATATAGAATCCAAATCCAAAATCTTGAACTATTCAAAATCCCGATTACAAACGTCAACAAAAAAGTTCAATTCACGCCTCGCAGGAACAAAAACGACCCGGGAAACGACTAGAAGGACTTTCGAAGTCGATACTTCCGGAATTATATTTTATTTGTGAGTTGGTTTGTCGCTTGTTAAAAGTGATTTGCCGGTTCACCTATATATACTATTGACAATGATCAATTTTTGGCGCCGTTGCCGGGGAAGCTGTGTTACGAATTTCAAGTGAAGTTTGCAGATTAGTTTTTGAAGGCCCTTCCTCGTGAAGTTATTATTTTTGTGAATATTTTCAAATAATAATAATAATAAATAAATAAAAAGAAAAGAAGGATATATATATATATATATATATATATATATATATATATATATTATATTTAGTAAGTAATCTAATTCAAAAAAAATTAAAAAACAACAAAAGAAACTGTGATGTCAATTGTTAAATCGGCTCACCTTTAGATTAACAAACTATAAGAGAGGTATAAGGAGGGTTGATCCATCGAACTTCGACCCAAAAGGAGAAGGTTCTTAAAATTCTTCGCGCTTACCCGCTCCTCCGCTTCTTTGTGCGTTTTTCTAGAGAGCTACCGTGCACCTTTGACTATCGGTCCCAAAAATATTTTTTTCTTTTATATTTTTCTTTCATAAAAATCTAAAAATACTCTTCTTAATCCCTTTTTTTTAATTCTAATGGCATCATACCACCAAACATACTCGTGTGAGTTATGTGGGAACGATTCTCACTACGGTTATGATTGTCCACAAAATTCACCGAGTTTTCAACAACAATATATTTGTTGTGAAAACTGCGAGGGTCCTCATGCTGCTTTTCAGTGTCAACCAATGAATCAAAATCTCTATAATTCTTCAGGTCTTGACCAATTCCAACCCCCGCGGTATTCTGTCGTTCATCAACCTCCTCAAGAAACAAATATGGAAATGTTACAAGCTAGAGAAAATCTCATGGAAGCTATACGAGATTTTTTGAAGAAGTATGATCAAATACCTTCTGAAGAAAAATGTATTGCATTGTTGCGAGCTGAGGAGAAATTTCTTAAAGTTAATCAAGCTTTGGAAGAAGAGCAAAATCAACCAGAGATTATACAAGAATTGCTACTCCAACTTATTCATGATTTGCAACTTCTAAATGAAATTCAACCAAAGCAAGCGGAAGAAAAGGGGATAAATAAGCAAGTTCAGAAAAAAACAAGAAGAAAAGAGTATTGCAGAATTGCTAGCAGAAGAGCAGGCAGCTAGAATTAATGCTTTATTTCAAAATCACGATCCCCCACAAAGCTTCATTTTCCAGGATGATGATAATGACGATGACGATTACGACGAGGAGAGTATAATTTCTATGAATGCAGATATGTTTGAAACTCCTTCGTCTGATGCAATCACGACTTCTTCCTCGATTGAAGAGCCTAAGGACTCTCTCATAATGGATGATGAGGATATTGACACTATTCCTAAAAAGGAATCAGGCAAAGATAATGAGTCTAGTGCTGAGAACCTTGTCCAAAACCCAAGTGAGTCCGAGGCTACTTCCGATAATAAAAGTGAGTGTAATTTGCCAATTTTTGACGATTCCCCTCTTGACGTTTTTGAAGATAATTATGTGATTTTCTCTAGACCTCTTTTTGATTCTTATGGTGATTCTACCTCTAGTGAATATTCTAGTGATAACGAGTCATTTCATGAGGAGGACGTTTTCTCGAACCTTCCTTTTGAATTTGACATATAATCCATTTCTAGTGACGTGAATCCGATTTATGATGAGGTGTTAGAAGATATTGGTGGCACAAACTATCTCATTGATTCTATTTTCGATTTTTCTCCTAAGATTGATCCTCTTCTCGAGGAGTTCGCCGGTGAACTCGCTCTTATCAATCCAATTCCACCGGGAATTTCTGGAGCCGACTTTGATCCAGAGGGAGATATTAGTCTTGTTGAGAAATTGTTATATGATAATTCATCTCCTCGACCCCCGGAAGAACTTAATTCTAAAATTTCTGATGCCATGATCGAATCTTTCTCCTCATCTCCTATCCCCATGAAGGATAGTGACTCTCTTATCGAATAGATCGATATATTTCTTGCCGCGGATGACTCGATACCACCGGGTATTAATAGTGACGGCTATGACTCTGAAGAGGATAATCCTTTTCTTGAGTATGAGCCCGATCCAGGCGAGTTGACTAGAGTTGTTGTGGAAGATATTTTTGGAGAACCTAGAGTTCATATGCCTAATGTTTTACCCACCCATCAATCCCTTTGTCAGGATCTGGACTTCACTCTTTCTACTGATTTTAGCGGATCCGATCTTGTAGTTTCTTTTCCTTCCAGAAATAGAAACAAGACTTTCGATCCGGGAATATCTATTGAAGTCCAATCCAAGAGATTTCTATCATAAAATAAATTTTCTATCTCATTCATCAGTGATCCTCTTTCTCGAGTGCTTAAAACTTTGCTTCCATTTTCATCCGAAATTGAGGACAAAGTTTTCAAGCCTGGAATTCTTGTTTCAAAAGAGGAGAAATCTCCTCATCGCTTATCTCATCGGGGCTTTAAATCTTTCAAGATCATTCATAATTTCCTTAATGAAAGCCCGATGATGATCTATGGAGGAGACATGCCAATCTTTGATGTTCTTTATCTCCATTTCTATCTTCCTTGACCAAATCAAGTATGGGGTATCGAGTCAGGCTTAAGACTCGGTTAACAAAAATAAGCGCTTCTCGGGAGGCAACCTGTGTTTCTATCTTCTGTCTATTTTCTAATAAGTATGATGTGAGGGGGCTCGCCTCTTCCAATCTTGTGTTTTTGTTGTCTGTGATGATTTGTCAGGATTACCCAGATTACGAAGACTCTCGTGCTCGTGGTTTTGTCTAACGCTCACTCGATCTTCATTCATTTGCATGCTTATTTTGGGAATCCTATATCCTTGATCTTATTGACTAACGTTTAATCTTTGGCATAATTAATAAACGGCTTTAGATTTACGTAAGATTCCCTTTTATATTAGAAATATACTTTGGAATTAGTATGAGGGGGTTGGCAACCCCCACATTGAGGACAATGTATCGTTCTAGTATGAGGGGGGAATCTATTGATTTGATCCCACTTGCATTTGTCTATGTCTTTCACGTAACCCCGTTTTACCAAGAAAATACAAAAAAAATGTGTGATTTTATGCCAAAAATTTAATTTTTTTTACAAAAATAAAATAAGTGTTTATCACAAGTGTTGACTTTCAGTTGGTGAGAATAAGAATAATTTTTGACTTGACCGAGCATGTTGAGCTCTAGCTTACTCCCTTAACCTTTATAAATGTATAAGCTTTTACTAGTCTTTTATACAAGAAGCTTTAAAATGCGAATTTTAGCTCGAAAAGCCAAGATTTTGCATGTTTCCATAAATGACTTTAAATATGCAAAGCTTAATTTTATTTGGCTAAGCATTCGCGGATCTTTTTATTAAAGATTTTAAATTTGCGAAGAATGAGAAATGATAGAGTTAAATATAAGTTGGAATACAAAGCAAGGATTAGCTGTAAATCTTAAAAGCTCATAAATGTAATTTGTGGCTTTTTCTCCCAGTAGCTTCTAAAATGACTATTAATACGTGCTCTTTTTGAAAGACAAGTTAGAGTTTTATCACTCTTAAAAGTCCGTTAAGATCAATATTTTTAGAGTAAAAAGCTTTATCGATGAATTGATAAATAAGAGTTTTTGATCAAAAATATGTTTTAATTTTCTAAAAAGAAATTTTCCCTTTATACGGTGTAAATATAAATGTTGCAAAAAAAAAATGAAAAAAAATGAAAATGATGTGAAAAATATAATAATGTTGGTAGTATATGTTGCTTAATAAATAAAGGTAAAATGTCTTTTTCTAAAATTTAAACATTCTTTTGAACTTAAACTTGTTAATCCCTACAAAACTCTCAAACCCGACGTTTGTTAATTCTGATTAGTATTCTCTGTGGGGTGTCAAAAGCCTGGGCACTTGACCGATGAGGTCGGGAGTTTCCGAGAAGAAAGTCACTCTAAAGGAATTAACTTACCTACAATGTCTTAATTTTGGAGGAATTAGCTTGCTTTGAGTTATAAACTTACTGAATTTTACGGAAAGTTTTTAGTAAAGGGTTTGAATGTCGGAAAGTCTCGACAAATTATTCTTTGAGGGGTGTCAAAAGCCCGGTCACTTAGCCGACGAGGTTGGGATGTGCCGAGATGAAATGTTGCTACATGGGACAATCTCACCTTTGAATTCATATAACTAAAAGTGGAACGTGGAACTTGAAAAGATTATAACTATCTAAAAACGTGGGTTGGATGGTCAAAATTCAAACTGAGCACACACACACCTTAATGGATAATATCTGTCGGGAGGAAAAGTTCTACACAAATTCCAAATATAAGTAACGTTAGCATCCCAACTTGTAATTAACAATGATTTCATTTTTAAGCTTAGTTTGGGAATAAGTGAAAAATCAAGGACAATGAATTTATCCTTCTAGGGAACCTTAGGATTGAGGTGTTTCTTATTCAGTGATCCTAAAAGTTATGATCAATAATGAAAGTCAAGTATGTTGTATATAATGGAAAATAAAAAAATGTGTGCAAGAAAGAAAATGGTAAACGGGGAGTGTTTAAAAAACTAGTAATTTCTTAATCCCTTTTAATTTTACACTTTGCTACTTTTCAAGGTATTTAATTTAAGGGGGTTGAAATTTTTGGTTTTCTAAACATGGATTTATTTCATTGCGTGAGGACACATCAATATTTTAGTATGAGGGGATTTGGTATGTGCTTAAATACACATACCTTTTTCTAAATAAAACAAGCTTAAATGACCAAAAACGGACTTAAAATGCCAAATATATGCTTGTTTTGTTTTATTTACTGTGCAGGTAACGGATATTCACAAAAAGACAAAAACAAGGCAAAAACCAGACAAAACCGAGCACGGGATTGGAAAGAGCATGGAAAACCAAAGCCAAAGGCGCATGCATCTAGTGGGCACCAACCCAAACTCGGTAATTAATACTTCCGATATCTTGATTTGTGAAATACACATATAGATATATATATACTTTACCACAGATCAATGCCCGTTTACATTGAATGCTAATTTTTAGCCTATGCGATTTAGCTTAATTCATGAAATCACAAGCAAACGCGTACAACACTAAAAATAAATAGTAGATTTATCAACGTCATCAATGCCTTGAAAACACGGGTTGTTATACCATTAGTCCTTAGGGACTAACACAGATAGTCCCTGCACCCTTGCACCGTAGGTCCCCAAGACCCTAACCTCGTTATCTTTTAAACCTAAATTTGAAATATTATTAAATAAACCATGAGAAAGGCGGGAAAGCCCAAAACAGGGCAAAACCTACTCCTTTTTGGCTGCGTATGTCTTCAACACACGCCCTCACCATCTTTGACACATGCCTAGGCCACGTGGCACAAGCAAGCTCTCCTATTGGACGAATTGACAAAGTCAAGGGATAAGGAAAGTCAAAGATATGGTTTTAAGGTTAATTGACAATCATTTGAGCTTTCCATAATTAAATATGGAATGATTGAAGCTTTTGAAGGTGATTGACAGACCCTCCTCACAAGGATAAGCACAACAATCCCTATAAAAGGGAGATGAAATTCACACAGAGAGATATCTAGTTTTAGAGTAGTGTAGCTTATTGCTTATTTACAGTTTTATTCTTATGTTTTATGTCTTTTAAAATATTGTCATTCTACTTTTCAAAGCATTGTACCATCAAGGATTTTTCAATAAGAAGTAAATTATTAATTCTCTTTTACAGCTTATTTACTGTTTTGCTTATTGCACTGCTTATTTTTGCTTATTAAATGCTAAAATTGCTTATTCTGTTCTTTTGAATGATTTTCATATTCATGTTATAATTTTCATGTCCTTTGGATTGTTGTTCATTTAAACTGCTTATTTTTGTTCTAAACTGCTTATTTCAAATGTGCTTATTCTTATGCTTAAGTCTTTTATATTATTGCTTATTTGTCCTTTAGTATGCTTATGATTAATCTATTTCTACTTTTTAAAACCTTTTATAAGTCTGTCAAAGCTTAAAATGGATTTTGGAATTTTAAAGGAGTGTTTGGGACAACAGCTTTAACCAAGGTTAAAGCTGATTTACCTAACTCTAGCATTTTAGCTAACTTTAATAAGCTCATATTAGGTCTTAAGTTCTGTTTTCAAAAGCTCTTTTGGTTTCAATCTAAGTTTTAAGGTTGTGTGTTTCTAGGTCTTTGAATCTATGGTTTTAAGAGTTCTTCAATCTGCTTAAATATGATCTTTCTTTAAAAGTTGTTTTTAGGATTTGTTTAATACCTTATTTTGGTCATGAATGCAATAGAATAGATCTTGTTAAGTCTGCATTTGTTCATTTTGTTTTAAGTCTCAATATGTCAAGTATAAGTCTTAGTTTTTAAAAACTTAAAATCCATTTTTCAATCTAAATTCTAGGTGTGTTTAAGTTTAATTTAAGGTCTGAATTTTCTTGCATAAGTAGTTTGAAGTCTAAACTTCATCTGTTTGAGCTTTTTAAAGTCTTAAGTTTTCATTTAAGTGCTTATTTTTAGGGCTGCTATTTGGTCTTTCTTTCAAAAGTTTAAAACCAAAAATATAAAATCTATCTGAGTCAGCTTATTTAGATAGCATTTTCATAGCTTATAAGTAATTCAAAATGCTTAACTTTTGTTTTTCTAAAAAGCTTATAGTACTAGCTTAATGTGTTTTCACTTTTAGGTTCTAGCTTTTTCATTTGCTAGCTTAAAAATTAGCTTAAATATGCCCTTTTAGTCTGCTTTGTTAACCATTTTAGCCAAACTGCTTATTTGCTCATTTGAGTGTTTAAGCTGTTAGTTTTGCTTAAGCTATGTTTAGATTTGCTTATTAGGCTAAGATTAAGGTAATAGTAGCTTATTTGGCTTTGGTCTGAGCTTATTCAAGCTTATAAGCAAAAGTAGTTTAAGGCTTAAAGTTTTTTTAGTTAAACTATCTTAAAGCTTTTAGAGTAATTCATCTTATTTTCTTTGCTCATTTCTAGTCCTTTAAGCTTATTAGGTCTAGGTGAATGAGTGTTTTCAGCTTATTTGAATTTCTAGTTGCTTATTGAGTCTTAAAAGATCCAAACAGTTTTGGTTTGTTTTTAAATTTTAAAAAGCCAAACTGTGACTTTCATCTAGCTTATTTTAAGTTTCTGAAAAAGGTTCCTTTATTAAAGTTGCTTATTTTCTCTTTCTCTTTAAGTCTTTGTAAAAAGTTTTGAAAAAAAAACCAAGGTCTAGGCTCGAACCCTAGACCTCACCCTTTTATACCAACACCTCAACACAGACTCTCTTTTACCATCTGCGCCTTTAGGACTTTTCTGAAAGTCTTTGGGTGCAGTTGGTATTTAAGGGGTTTTAGCCCAATAAGCTTATAAGCTTATTTGCTTAATAACAGCTTATTTATAAGCTGTTTCTCTAAACTCTTATTTTTCTTGCATTTTCCAGAGTTTAAAGTATTTTCCAATAATTTTCCAAAATTTTTAGTATTAGTTTTATATTTTTAATCATTTTTCTTAATTAAAACTGTTTTTAATTCATAATAAATTAAATAAAAGTCAAAAAAATATAATTCTTTTTTTTTAAATTTTATTTTATCATTTAGGACTTTTAAAAATTAAATTTGCTTTTCTAGGGTTAAAATTCGAAGTTTTAAGTTTTAAGTCGCGTTTTAAATTCCAATTAACGTTTTTCGTGTTTAATGCGTTTTAGCTTTAATTGTTGCTTGTTTTTATCTGTTATTTGCTTTAAATTTATAGAAATTAGAATCCAAAATCAAAAATCTTAATCAATTCAAAATCTAGATCACAAACGTCAACACGAAGTTCAATTCACACCTCGCAGGAACAAAAACGACCCGGGAAACGACTAGAAGGGGTTACTTTCGAAGTCGATACTTCCGGAATTATATTTTATTTGTGAGTTGGTTTGTCGCTTGTTAAAAGTGATTTTCCGGTTCGCCTATATTATATATATATATATACTATTGACAACGATCAATTTTTGGCGCCGTTGCCGGGGAGGCTGTGTTACGAATTTCAAGTTATCGTTTGAAGATTGTTTTTTGAAGATCCTTCCTCGGAAGTTATTCTTGTTTTTGTGAATATTTTCATATAAAAAAATCCAATTTTTTTAAAAAAAAACAACAAAAAAACCGTGATGTCAATTGTTAAATTGGCTCACCTTTAGATTAACAAACTATAAGAGAGGTATAAGGAGGGTTGATCCAACGAACTTCGACCCGAAAGGAGAAGGTTTTTAAAATGCTTCGCGCTTACCCGCTCCTCCGCTTCTTTGTGCGTTTTTCTAGAGAGCTACCGTGCACCTTTGACTTCCGGTTGCCAAAAAGAATTTTTTGTGTTTAATTTTTATTAAAAGATTTGTTTTTAGTGCATGCTTATAAATATTCTTCTCTATCCTCTTATTCGTTTAATTCTTCTCTTCTTCATCCTCTTATCCGTTTAATTCTTTGACATGTCGTCATTTGAACAACGTAGTTGTTTCAGCTGCGGAAATCCTTTAGATGATCGACCTTGTCGATATTGTACTTGCTAGCGGTGTGGATGTTATAATAGAGGGGTACCTTGTTTAGGATGTAATTCGGAAACTGGAAATTCATTCACTTATGAACCAACTCCGTATTCTTACAATGATTCTCCAAACTTTATCAACCCACCACCACAGCTCCAGACATACTCGAGTGAGTTATGTAGGAACAATTCTCAATACGGTTATGATTGTCCACAAAATTCACCAAGTTTTCAACAACACTATCTTTGTTGTAAAAATTGTGGGGGTCCTCAAGCTACTTTTCAGTGTCAACCGATGAATCAAAATCTCTACAATTCTTCAGGTCTTGACCAATTCCAACCCCGCAGTATTCCGTCGATCATCAACCTCCTCAAGAAACGAGTAAGGAAATGTTGCAAGCTCGAGAAACTCTCCTGGAAGCCATACAACCTTTTTTAAAGAAGTATGATCATATACCTCCTAGAGAAAAGTCTATGGCTTTATTGCTAGCTGAGGAGAGGTTTCTTAAAGTTAAGCAAGCTTTTGAAGAAGGGCAAAATCAACCGAAGATTATTCAAGAATTGCTACTTCAACTTATCCAAGATTTGCAACTTCTTGATGAAATTCTACCAAAGCAAGCAGAAGAAAAGGGGACAAATAAGCAAGTTCAGAAAAAACAAGAAGAAAAGAGTATTGCAGAATTGCTAGCAGAAGAGCAGGCAGCTACAATTAACTCTTTATATCAAAATCCCAATCTCCTACAAAGTTTCATTTACCAGGATGATGATAACGACGATGACGATTACGACGAGGAGAGTATAATTTCTATGAATGCAGATATGTCAGAAACTCCTTCGCCTGACGCAATCACGACTTCTTCCCCGATTGAAGAGCATAAGGACTCTCTCATAATTGAGGATGAGGATATTAATACTATACCTGAAAAGGAATCGGACGAAGAAAATGAGTCTAGTATTGAGAATCTGGTCATATTCCCAAGTGAGTCGAGGGCTACTTTCGATAATGAAACAGTGACGGTGATTTGCCAATTTTTGACGATTCTCCTCTTGACGTTTTTGAAGATAATTGTGTGATTTTCTCTAGACCTCTCTTTGATTCTTATGGTGATTCTACCTCTAGCGAATATTCTAGTGATAATGAGTCAGTTCTCGAGGTGGACGTTTTCTCTAATCGTCCTTTTAAATTTGACGTAGAATCCATTTCTAGTGGCATGAATCCGATTTATGATGAGGTGTTAGAAGATATAGATGGCACTAACTATCTCATTGACTCTATTATCGATTTTTCTCCTAAGATTGATCCTATTCTCTAGGAGTTCGCCGGTGAACTCACTCTTATCAATCCAATTCCACAAGGAATTGATGAAGTCGATTTTTGTCAAGAGGGAGATATTCGTCTTATTGAGAAATTATCTTATGATAATTCATCTCCTCGCCCTCCGGAAGAACTGAATTCCTAAGATATAATCGAGTTTTTCTCCGCATTTCCTATCCCCGTTGAGGATAGTGACTTTTTCTTGGAGAAAACCGAAACATTACCTAAGCTTGAGACTTTCAGATTTGATATTGAAGAGAAGAAAAGTCTCAATACCACTATTCATGCTGATATTTCTCTTCCCGAGTTTGAATCATTTCATTTTGATCTTTCTGATTATTCACTTTTTCTTGCCGATAAGAGTGAGTCTGTATCTGAGACGTTCGATGATGACTCGACAAAGGAAGTTCAAGTTCATATGATTAATGTTCTGCCTACCCTTCCCACCCTTTATCTGGATTTGGACTTTACTCTTTCTTATGATTTCTCCGGATCCGATCTTGTAGTTTCTTTTCCTTCCGGAAATAGAAACAAGACTTTTTCGTACAGGGAATAAATTATTAAAAGTCCAATCCAAGAGATTTCTAGTCACTGAAATGTATTTCTCATCTCATTCATCAAGTGATCCTCTTTTTCCTCATGCTTGAACTTTGGCTTCATATTTTCATCTGAAAATGAGGACAAAAGTTTCAATCCTGGAATTCTTGTTTCATAAGAGGTGAATTCCTCATCTCTTATCTATCTATTTTTTTTTCTTTTTTCCGGGGTTTAAAGCTTTAAGATCATTCATAATTTCCCTTATTGAAAGGGGCCCCGATGATGTTTTGGAGGGACATTTCCTATCTGGGTATGTTCGTATCTCATTTCTATCCTCGTTTGACCATTAAGTATAAGGGCTCGAGTCAAGCTTGCTGACTCGGTTAACAAACACAACAGCGCTTCTGGGAGGCACCGTGTCTTCTATTTTTGTCTATTTTCTATATGTGTGATCGTGAGGGGCTTGCTTTCCATTATCGGTTTTTGTTGTTGTGATATATTTGCAGGTTCAGATTATGAAGACTCTTGTGCTCGTGGTTTTGTCAATGTCACCTCAGTCTTATCTCTTTGCTTGTTTACTTTGGGGATACTATATCCTTGATCTTTATTGACTAACTGTTTAATCTTTGGGATGATTAATAATCGGCTTAGATTTACGTATGATTCCCTTTATATAGGAATATACTTGAAAATAGTATGGGGGGTTTGCTCAGCCCCCTACATTGAGGTATTGTGTCGTATCTAGTTATGAGGGGGAATCTATCGATTTGATCCACTTGCTCATTTGTCTATGTCTTTCAGTAACCCTGTTTTACCCAAAAAAAAATGTAATTGTGGCTTTTTCTCCCCAGTAGCTTCTAAAATGATAAATTATAGTGCTCTTTTTTGAAGACAAGTTGAGTCTTTATACTACTCTTAAAAGGTCACGTTAAGGATCAACATTTTTAGAGTATAAAGTTTTATCGTATGAATGATAAATAAGTGTTTTTGTCAAAATTGTTTTTATTTTCTAAAGAAAGTTTCCAGGTATACTTGTAAATATATGTTGGAGTAAATAATGATGGAAAAAATGAAAAAAAAATGAAAACTGCACTGGGAAATATAATAATGTTGCTTAGTATAGTTGCTTAATAATAAAGGGAAAATCGAATTTTTCTAAAATTATAAACCACTCTTGACTTAAAACTTGTTAAATCCTACAAACTTTAGAAACCGGGACATTTGTCTAATTTCTGATCAGTATTTCTGTGGGGTGTCAAAAAGGCTGTCGGCCACTGGCCGATGACAGTCGGAGGGAGATTCGGGAGAAGAAGTCACTCTTATGAATTAACTTACTACACATGTCTAATTTTGAGGAATTACACTTGCTTCGGTTATAAACTTAGTAAGTTTTACGGAAATTTTTTAGTTAAAGTGAGTTCAAAAGTCGGAACGAGTCTGCAAATTATCACTTTGTGGTGTTGTCAAAATCCCGGCTAATTAACAGACGAGGTTCGGTGTGCCTGAGAGAATGGTGCTCATCGGACAATATACCTTTGACATCTCATATAACTAAGTAGAACGTGAAACTTGGAAAGGCTATAACTATCTTTAAAACCACACAAAACAAAAAACAAATAAAAAAATCAATAAAAAAAACATGTGGTTGTTGATGGTCATGAATTCAAACTGAGTGCACACACCTTAATATTTTCATAATTGTCGCGGAAGAGAGTTTTAACTCAAATTTCAAATAATGCAGTAGCGTTAGCATCCCAATTGTTAAATAAACAATGTTTTGATTATAGCTTAGTTGGAAAATAGTTGTGAAAAATCAAGGACGATGAATTTATCCTTCTGGGGCACCTTAGGATTGAGGTGTTTCTTATTCAGTGATCCTAAAAGTTATTGTTGGGAATTATGCATTCCTGACTTAGTATCGTTAGTTATATTAGTTAGTAACACTAGTTGTAATTTGTACTGACAGTACAAAATGTTAGTATCTGATTGATTATTTAGTACTGTTAGTATAAAGTAGTTTTGCTACGTTTAAGAGATATGCATGAGATATCTTTGAAAGGATATGCATTGATCTATATACAACGTTTTGTAAAGCCATTAAGGGTGTCCTTAGTCTTTAACAAAGGTACCCTAGGCACTAGTTAAGAGAGGATAGTTCTACACAAGATCAATAGAGATCGATTAGCAATCACAGTCTTTTGTAATTGTACCTAGGGCAGATTCAGTGATATCTAAAGTTCTTTGTGATTCATAATATTGTCTCTTAGCAGTTATTGATTAGCTTCTAATAAGCAATAGTGTTTCAAATCAGTTGTTTCATTATTGTTGCTTTTGAATTTTCTATGGAACAAACCCTTTACAAGCTGAAGGTTAAGATCTATTTAGTAACGATCCAACAAGTTGGTATCAGAGCTTGTGTGGAATCTGAATAGAAGAACTCAATTGTACAGATGGCTGGAAAAGAACATTCCTCCAACCCCACTATCACTGCAATGACATTATCCTATCCATCTAGAGAATGGATAATATGATATTTGGAGATGAGATGCGACAATATATTGTCACACTATACCATAACCTATGGGATGTATTTTTTAATGGAGGATCTAGAAGAAGAGCCGGCACCAACTGGAGAACATCTGCTCTCCTGCTCTAAGACTGCCAAACAATTGGCTGAATTAAAAGGAATCAGGAAAGAGTTAGGAGATCTTGCTATAGCAATACCTGATGATCCTCCATCAAGTTTCACAATGTTGAGATTGCTAAATCACTCTGGAAAGCAATCAAATCAAGGTTTGGAGGTAATGAAGAATCTAAGAAGATGCAAAAAAATGTTCTAACACTTAGTTTGAAAAATTTTTCGTACTGCTAAAATGAAAAAAAGTCTAGACAAGACCTTTGATAGGTCTCAAAAAAAGCTCATAAGTCATTGGGTGGTTCATAGGATTGTGTACAATATCAAAGGAAAATATCAACCAATAAGTTCCTAAGAAGTCTTCCTCCTTTATGAATCAAAATTGCTCTATTTATGATGAAATTAACCAGACATTGAGAGATTGAAATTGATGACCTTAACAACAACCTTAGGGTCTATGAAGATGAGTGAAAAGGTCTTCAAGTTTCCACTTTTACTTCTCTAGGAACTTGGCATTTCTTTCCTCTCGAAACAATACGTCGGGCTAAGAAGTTAGTGACTACCAGTGGGAGATTTTGGGGTTAGTTGTGATGGTGGAATTAGTCAAAGGTTCATCTTCCCCATGTGCTCATGATGTAGCATGCTCTTCTTGGAAACAACCAACACAGTCCTCCATTGAAAATGAGGATTTTTTAGCAGATTGATGAAGAAGATTGAAGAATTGATTTAGATGGCAGTGGCTATGTTTGACTGTCATGAGTGAGGTAATTCATTCAGAAGATAGGACAGGAACATGGAATTTTAAAGACAATAATGACCTGTTTCTCTTCTTATAAATCTAAATTAGTGCTATCAACTGTTCCAGGAAACATGGCTATTTTTGCCTTAGGGACATGCAGATTCTCGGAAGGAATCAAATGGAAAGATCTTATGCGTGAACAATGGCATAGAGCAACTGCACCAAGAAAATGAATCTTCTCACAGGTCGGGGGGGACAATGGTGCTCAGATGGTCTCGGGGGATATGACTGGAGTAATTGATTTTGAAATAGAAACCAGTCAACTATGCTTTTTAATGTTCAAATATCTTCTTTCTAGCTCATTCAGTCTTCTGACATATGAGTACAAAAATGTTCCTAAAACCAAGTCTCAAATCTTTTTTAAAAACTCTTTAGATAAAGACATTATGATAGTGAAAGAGGAAAAAAACTTAGCAGAAGCAGCTTGGAAATTCCCGGGGTATGAGTTAGCCTTTGATCTCACTAGAATCCAGGATACCTGTACATAATAAGAATAACATGGCTCTGGGATAAATAAAAATAATGAGTTTCAAACTATGAGTTTACTGCAGAGAATAAAAATTACACAACCTGTAACTAGGAATCTGAGAGAAGTTCGTTAAGGAAAGAGATGTCGTTAAAATTAAAGAGTAGACAAAATGGACAAGAATCATCAGTAATCGTGATGATCTTACTCCAACAGTCTAATGACGTCGCTAGGA
Organism: Tanacetum coccineum; assembly: GCA_026074375.1. Lineage (NCBI taxonomy): Eukaryota > Viridiplantae > Streptophyta > Magnoliopsida > Asterales > Asteraceae > Tanacetum > Tanacetum coccineum. Next base: position 25,087 of record BQNB010073153.1, read on the forward strand.
TAAAAACTAAGTTTAGATATGGCAAACATTGAATGACATATGAGTAAACAAATTCTGAAACTGATAGTGAGATTAGTCTTGAGTGGTTTTTGATGTCAGATCTAGGATGAAGAGTCCCACCCGCTAATGATAGGTTTTCACAAGCAGATGGGTATTCATGCTGTTCCCCTCCTATAACACGGAACCTTCTTAAACCCAGAGCTGACATATCTTTTACAGGTTTAGATTGAATCATGCCATTAGGAAGAAAATAATTGAGTCAAAATCAATGATCTAATACAAAACAAGTAAGACTATAGCGTTAAACAAATGAAAGCAACATACTCATAAAACTCTAAAGACAGTCTATGAAGATCAGTTATACAGAGATAAAGTTATCATTAAGGATGGACTCAGAAATGCTGAGGATGATGTGTCTGAAGTGCAAAAACAGTTAGTCCTGTAAGATATGAGTATCAATCAGTTAAAAATCTAGTGTCTGATAAAATTGGTCAAAATATCAGAAACAAGATTGGTTTTAAGAAAATAATAAGCTTTGCTTTTGTCTGTAAAATGTTACTGACCTTTGAATCAAATACAGATTGTATTTTTCCATGACAAATAGAGTCAAAGAAATACAGCTGAAAACTATGGTCAATACTGCCAAGGTGGTACTAAACCAGTATGGGATTAATTCTAAAAAGGGTTAATCATCAATATTTTTTCCAAAAATATCCTCATTCCAAGATCATCTTTTTGTCCATCAGGTGTTCCAACAGCAACAAGTTTTGGTTTACATCCTGTTAAGCAAAATGAGAAATAGAGCAGTTCACAAAGTTAGTACTCGCATAGGCCAGTTAGTTACTAACTTAGCCAGTTTCGTACTGCTAGGTCCAGTTAGTACTAGTTATGGCCTGTTAGTATAGTTAGACCATTTGCTTAAAAAACTAGCACTACTATGGTGCTACTAGACCAACTGTACCTAAGAATGGACATGTGACGACCAAGAGGCTCTTATTCACGCTATCAAGAGTCTTACTACACAAAACCTGCTTTTAGACCCAAAGACTTAAAACAACGATGTTAAAATTTTTGGGGTTTAACATATTGACTAAGTTGGACAAGGGCAGTATTTATACATGGTTAGGGTAACGATGGATACTGACCTAAAAAGTTAAGGTAGGTTTGAGGCCTAAGGACATTCTCGGATCATCGTGGTCCAAGACAGTGGTGCATTATGCTCAAGATGGTTGAAATCGTTGACCCAAAAGGATTCTCCAAGGGTCTGTTAATGGCTTGGATCCGAAGAGATACTAATTCTCCTTATCTTTTGTGCAGAGGCAATCTAAGAATTCTTGTTACCCGCTCAATGACAGTGGTGGATAGGTGTCTTCTTAGCCATAGACTGGCAACAAAAGCTTATCTTTCGACTATGAAGATTACCAGAATGGAGGCTTTATGGCTTTGGAAGTTGATCCCAAAGGAGGTAAATTATACGGGTAAATGGTTAAAATCAGAAATCTCGCTAATTTAGACTTGATGATGTTTACTTTGTAGATGAACTTAGTTTAAACACTCTTTCTCTGTCTCACAAATGTGTGACAAGTAAAAATAGTTCCTTTTATACTAAATGGCCTGAATGCTTATCCTGTCACCTAGCTTATGCTTTCTTAAAGAAAGACATGTTGTACTAGAGCTCTAGGAGGAAAGGTGTTGTGTACAGCTTGGACTTAAAGACATATCCCTTAGAGGTCATAACTTGTTTATTTGCAAATGCACAACAGACGAGTCTAAATTTATGGCACGGGAGATTAGGTCATGAATTTCAAAAATATAACAAACTTGTTAAAGGTCAACCTAGTTAGTGTTTACCTTCTAAAAGTTTTTGTAAATGTCTCACACTTGTGTTGCCTGCAAGAGGGTAAGCAACATAGGCCTCCTCGTAAGGACACCTAGTTAGAAAGAATTATCAGAAAGCCCCCCCACCCCCATAGAAATTCTTCATATGACTTAATTTGGACTGTCTCTTAGGAAAGTATTAAAACAGAATATGTAATGCTGGTTGTGATGATGATATTCAGCTAGATTTTAGTTAAGGTATTTTTTCTTAAGCATACCAAGGAAAAACATCTGAAATCCTTTGTAATTTATCATAGGCTTGAAAGTTATTGATCACTAATGTTACAATTCATTTGATGTGTAATGGGATAAGTTTAAGAAACCATCGCCTTGATGAACTTCTGTGCTAAGAAGGGAATAAAAACGGAGTTTTGTATGGCTTATAAAAGGGGGGGGGGGTCAATAAACTCCTAGCAGAATGGTATTGCAAAAAAGGAAAAACAAGACCACCTAATTCGGCAGCTAGAACTATGTTAGCAGATTCACTTTTACCTATCCCATTTTGGGCAGAGGCAGTAAATACTGCCTGCTATGTACTGAATAGGGTATAGTGACCAAAATCTCAAAATAAGGACACCTTGAATCTATTAATAGGTTAATCACCTAGTATTAGTTTTTGAGACCTTTTGGGTGCCCTTGACCATTTTCTAAACACTTAGATTCTGGGCAATTTGATGGGAAAATTGATGAAGGTTATTTGCTTGGATACTCTACCACTAAATAAGCCTTTAGAGTATCAACAATAGGACCAAAAGGTAGAAGAGAATCTGAACATCAATTTTCTGAAGATCAAACCAAATGTGCAGGAATGGTCCTAATTGGATGTTTGATCTTGATTTTCTCACCAATTATGAATTATATTCCTATTAGTGTAGAAAATCAGGTTAATGTGGATGTAGGTATACAAGATTCTTATGTTGCAGGTTCATCAGGAAAAGATAAAGGACCTACTCAGGAATACATACTGCTTCCACTACAACCTCATAGGACAAGGATTCCAGTAGAAGATGTTGCTCAGCTGCTAATGAAAAAACCTTCTGTAATTTCTCCTAAAGACAATATGATTGTACAAGATTTAGAAGATGTTGCTGATTAATGAAGGACAACATAGATGAGAGAAGATGAACAAGTCGTTGGATGGATGAACTTGAGAAATGATTGTCCAGAAGTGATTGCTAAAGTCTGGATGATGCCAAAAACCAAGCTTTTTGAAGGAGAAAAGAGGAATATTGCCATCTCAAAGGAGGGCATCTCAATCTTCTAGATGAACAAACTTAGTACTGGTTAGGTCATCTGTTAGTTCTACTACCAACCCATTATGTTAGTGCGCTAGTACTCCCACATTGTGCAAATTGCTGGAGAATCTTCATTTGCTCTTTCTTTAGGAAAAAAATACCTTTGATGCATTACTCTCCCTAATTGATTTACCTATTGATTCCAAATATGCTATTTGGAAGATGATTCTGATGCATTTCAAAGTGATGGCTTATTCAATGTGCCTCTGATGATGAGAATGTGGTCCAGTGGCTGATTTAACAATATGGATAACACCATTAATGTTCTGTCTATTCCCACACTCCAAATTCAATTAAAAATCATTCAAAGATCAAATTTAGGAGATCTAAGTCAACGTTATAAACAAGAGGCAAAGACTCAAGCTTCTTCAGCACCAACAAGCATGGTGGTACATCTCCAAACAGAATAGAATAATTCACAAAGATCATTAGGAATTGTTTGTTCTTAACATGTTTTTTCTCTCACAAGAAGAACCCAAGACTATATCACAAGCCTTAAAGGATGAAAGTTGGGTTGAAGCAATGCAAGAGGAATTGCTTCAGTTCAAATTAAAAAAGGTTTGGGTACTTGTTGATTTGCCATATGGGAAAAAGGTAATTGGCACAAAGTGGGTCTTCAGGAATAAGAGGGATGAGAGAAGTATTATTGTGAAAAACAAAGCACGGCTTGTAGCACAAGGGTATGGACAGGAGGAAGGTATAGATTATGATGAGGTTCTTGTACCTGTTGCCAAAATTGAGGCAATTAGGTTATTTTTAGCCTTTTCATCATACATTGGATTTACTATCTACCAAATGGATGTTAAAAGTGCATTTATTTATGGCACTATTGAAGAAGAAGTGTATGTTCATCAACCTCCAGACTTTGTTGATCCTGCTCATCCAAACAAAGTCTATAAGGTGATCAAAGCTCTTTATGGTCTACATCAAGATCCTAGAGCTTGCTATGAGACACTTTCTTCTTTTCTAATGGAAAATGGTTTCAGGAGAGGTACCATAGACAAAACATTGTTTATCAAGAGAAAAAAGAGTG
>BQNB010073154.1:0-32204 GCA_026074375.1 Tanacetum coccineum
TTCATTGTAAACATTTTGTTTTTATAGATGTTAGATTGTAACAAAAGTTTGATATATGTGCACACGGACACATGGCCTCCAAATACTGAAGGACGATGACACGATGTTTACCTTTTACCGCCAAGGTTCCGGAACACAGTACCCAAAAAGAGCCCCACAAGAGTAGTGACGACAAAACGTACAGCAGTGTAAGGCGGTTTCGCCAGTATGACAGATGTTGCTTCCATAGACATGCTATGCATTGTATAAGGTAGGACTGCGAGTATTGAGTTGGGTAATAGAGATCTTTTGTGCCAGGACTTGGTACACTTAATTCAGCTACTAAGGCTTTGTTTCTTCTGTAAACTCGAGATAAAAGTTAATAAAGGTGATTAAAATTTTTAAGCAGGGAAATTGAGGCGTAAGTATTAAATATTGAGTCGTGTACGAACTTGTAAAGTTCAGAGTTTCTGTAGATTGAAGTGAAATCAACCCCGAGAGCAATTTCTTGTGCTGAAGTTGTAACTTCCAACATCCACGTTGCGGGGTTGTATCCGTCTTTAATCTTACTAACTCCATGGATGTCCTGTTTTAGAATAAACATTTGAGTTTTTAGTCTTGAAAACCCCATATATCAGACATTGTTGTTGATGTTTCTAGTGAAAAGATTGGAATTCTAGGTACACATTAAAACAGGCTGTGTTAATTGAATCAAAACTTTTTTGATTTCTAATCAGTAGGCTAAATATGACTACAACAACTATCATTATGAATAACGATGTTATTTCTAAAAAGCGATTTAGGAGGCTATTTGTAAAAAACATAAGTAATACGACGACCCTGATAGTTTAATACCTCAAAGTACTTGATTAACTCGACCATTGAGGAAGGAGAGAGACAAAGCATAACAAGGTGCATATTGTTGTCGTTTATACAATGTCCGGAAGACATTTAACTGACCATTGAGGAAGGAGAGAGACAAAGCATAACACAAGTTAAAGATGAGAATAAATCCAATCAAGGCCGCTACTGCAATCCAATACCAGTAAGCTTCTGCAAAGAACCCTCTGGCTATGATAACTTGCTTCCCTAGCGTTGTTGTACCGTTCAATGTCTATATATCACGAAAACATTTCAAATTGGAATCTTTATAATTATATAAATAATTTCAACCCGTGTATACCTAGAATGGTCGATTTATCAAACGCGTCAATCTAAAAAATAGGCAAATAGGTTGAAAGTTTACAAATTATATTTTCTCTTCCTAAATTAGTCTTTTCTACTGTCTCCAAATCTTTAGACTCCTATTAAATAAAATGACGCGTTTCAACCTTGGCCAGTTTGATCCATTACCCGACCCGTTCATCTTGCCACATCAACATAAAATAATGCTTTGATTGACTTACTACTCTCCAACTATGCCCTAGGAACTCGTTCACAACTAGTGCATCCATTGCATACATCATGGGAGACGACCAGTACCCACATATCCACCAACCCTTGACATCATCTTCAATCAGGAAAACCCGTAAAAGGACAAAAACCATGTTATATGTTTATAAACTAGTCTAGATATACTTGTATTAATGTAGTATAATACCTCGTGAAAGTACAAAACCACCCAATACAAACACAAAAAGAGCTGCAAATGCACCAAGAGTGTTTGCAACAATAATGTTCCTACCCAGTGCTCCAACAAACCGAAATAATCCGGAAGACATTTGGTTAGCAAGAAACAAGGTCAAATATTGTTTAAAGAATCTGCAACATATTCGAAAAAAGTTAGTAAAAATAATCATTATAAATTATAGAAATGATTTTTCATCATTAGGTCTAGAAGTGTAACTTCGTCCTATCCGCCCCTTGGATAGAGTGGTTTAATCACCCTTGTAACGCCCTATCCGCCCCTTGTAACTTCGTCTAGCTCCTTGCTAGTTTCTATTTCGAATGCTGTTAAAAAAAAATCATTAGGTCTAGAAGGGTAGTCACCTTGAGATGTTAGGATCAAATCCTATGACATAGTAAGTTAGAATAGTCCAAACACCAGCTTCAAGAAATGAAATCGGAATCCTGATGATCCATGAAGAAGCAACATACGCCCACGGGGGATAAAAAAGGAAGTTCCTTTGCTTGTAGAATACAGGTAATTTTTCAGTCGTCATTGAAATCTCGTTGTACCCATTAAACAAGATCGTTAACAAACCAAAGTATAAAGCTCCAATATACAACCGTCCATCTTGCAGATCACGTTTATGCATCTCAGTTCGGAAAAATACCGTCATAGTAACGAACGCCACACACGTTAACTGAAATTATATAATGATAGTGATTAGAGCTTTCGGAAAACTATCTACATCTATAATCTTTGATACATTCAATGCATTTACATAAAGGTCTTTATACATTAGATTTAAGTATTAACATTACTATTCTATCTTTTTCTTATCCCTAAAATTCCTAACATTTCCATTTGAATTTTACATTTTGTCATAATATGGTTAATATCAATAGTTGGTTAGTGATATAAAGAATTAGAGTAAACTGCAAAAAGCATCCATGTGGTTTGTAGTTTATGGCACTAATCATCCCTAGCCGATACTATTGGCATTAATCATCACTGAGTAGTGAAACGTTTGGCTCTAATCATCCTTGGAGGGATGACTTTTGTTAAACTTTTTGCAAAATTCATCCCCAATAAGGATGATTTTTACCGAAAATTTGACTCTAAAGAATGATTTTTGCCAATAGTTTCTGACAGGGATGATTAATGCCACGATTGAAATGCCACGATTGACAAACTACAGGGATGATTTTTGCAGTTACTCAAAGAATTATTATTGAGTTATATAGTCTCAATAGGTAAACATATATGTTAAGGGACTTATTGTGTTATTTGTCTTTTTCAGTTTAAGCATATAAAGTGTTTACTCTTAAGATGGATAAAGATTAAAAGATGAAGGGTTGTTTTTGGCTAGTGATGAATCTTTTATGTCGGTGTGGTCAAGCAATATTTAAGCTGGTCTTCCCAGCTTCTCTCTTAGTTTTTGAGCGATAATTCTCTCTCTAAAATTCGTTCATCTCTCTCTCCCACTCTAAAAGTTGTAAACCCTAATTTGTAGATCATCTTAATCTAAGTTTCAGTTGTAATAGAACAATAATCAAGATAGATTATTGATCCATACCTTATTAGCAGTGGTAGATTGTGTTTTGTTATCTAATTGAGATCATTTTGTTGTTGTTCTTGATACTCAAATTGAGATTTGAGTAGCTTTATATAATAAGATTCATAATTTATTCATGGTATCAGAGCCATGTTGCTCTGAAATTAATTTATAAAAAATTAAGGTTTCATAAAATTTAGAGTTTTTTCAAAATTAATCAATCAGTTTTCAATTAAAACTGTTTTTTGATTAGATATGTGGTTCAATTGCATAGATCTATTGGTTTCTTGTATAAACCCTAATTTTGAAAATTTAGGGTTTCAGTTTGATCTTTATAGATCTGCTCTCTGCTGGTTTCTTGTGATTAAAATAGTTTAATCATTGGTTTTGGAAGTTCTGGGTTTGATTTGCTCTGATTTGAGGAATTAGGGTTTTGTGGATCTTGGTGATTGGGTGTAGGTTGTTGTTGATTAATCTGCTAGCCCTCTTGACTAAGTGAATCAAGAGGATAGTCGGTTTGGTGTTGATTTCCGCTGCATATCATTTGAAGCTCTGTAACACCTCTTTATCTCTCTCTTATTAGTGTTAATTGAGTATGTCTGCCCTTGATTTGCGACCTTCAGTGGTGTGAAAGCCTAGGAACAGTCACACCCCCAAAATCTGGCTGCGGCGGAACAGTAACATTGGGGTGCGACGTCAAGGCACAAGGTACAAGTCATAGAAAACGACCTTAAAAGAGACGTTTTAAAATAAGTTTCACATTCGATATATTAAAATATCAGAGTTTCAAACAGGTCCATACAGTTTTCGAAATATCAAGTGTTAGACATGACAAAATGTGTAGATAAAGTTTTTACAAAACACAATGTTTAAAAAATTACGTTTTATCGAATGTATTAAAATGTAGAGTCTCCAAAGTGATTATCCGCGCGATTTCCCTCCGAGCAATATACCTGAAAGACCTGAGATTAAACATGCAAAAAAGTCAACAAAATTGTTGAGTGAATTCATAGGTTTTAATCATAAAACAATGATTAAGTAAATCAAGTAATGTTATTGTAATCAAACAGTTTAGTGGACCATAAGATTTAAGTAGTGTAGACAAGAGAAACGAATTCACCAAGTCTAAAAGAAATATGTATTATTATTGCACTAAGCTCATGACCCCGAAACCTTAACATGTTTTGTGCCCCGAGAGTTGATGTTGCAGACACCCAAGTATTTTTCTCCCCGAGAGTTGGTGTGGCCAGACACCCAAGTATTTTTCTCCCTGAGAATTGGTGTTGCAGACACCGAACATTAACATATGTTGTGAGAGGGATTTGGTGTTGCAAGACATCTATGTATTTTTCTCTTAGAGTTGGTGTGGCCAAACACCCAAGTATTTTTCTCCAAGAGTTGATGTTGCCAAACACCCAAGTATTATTTCAAATGTAAATGCGTCCGTTCGATGTGGTACAAGTTATTGATACCCGAACGGGGATTGTCAGACCCAATAGATCTATTCACGGTGTTTGCGCTTACACAAATAACTAACGGTTCATGATAGTGGGGACTTACATGGCAATAAAGGTACTTAGGTAAATAAAAAAAATCAGGCAATATCTGTATAGCATACAATTCAAAAGTACTTATGTCTGAAATGTAAAACAAGCATGTAATCTCCCCCGGAGTTTGTAAAACAAGTAAATAGAAAAGAGGCTATGAACTCACCTTATGCAATATGATAATAGATAGCGAGATATAAACATCGAGAGACCGAGAAAAGATATCAAGAAATAAAGCGTCAGGAAGCCGAGTAAAACTCTGAAAGCAACCTAAAAATATTGTCGCAACTTATAATATAAAAATATAACGCAACAAATATAAATAAGTTTTTATAAAGTTTTTTTTTTATAAATTTAGCGTTGTAGTTATACCCAAAACTCATGCACATGGCATATTTTGAATTTCGCTCCATAAATGTATAAACAAACTTCACAAGATGTTTATTGACATAGGTTTTGAGTGAATGATTAACAAACTTCACAAGAAAAAGGGATACGAAGGAGGAGCTATCAACATATTTTGATGTTGCTGATAGTGTTACCTTGATTAGTAAATTAGATATTAGTGACCCATTACATTTGCATCCTAATGATACCACTGCTCTAACTGTTGTTTCAATAAAACTAAAAAGAAATGAAAATTATCAAGTATGGTTATGTGCTATGCTTTTGGCTTTAGAAAGAAAGAATAAAATTGGTTTTAATGATGGTTCTTGCAAAAGATCTAATACAAATGAGGTTCTTGGTAAACAGTGGGATTGGGTGAATGCAATTGTTTTGGGTTGGATTTTGAATTCAATATCTCATGAACTTTTCTTGGGTCAATTTTTTTCAAAAAGGGCTAAACATGTGTAGGAGGAATTAAAAGAAACATATGACAATGTTGATGGGTCAATAATGTTTGGTCTACATAATCAGATTAATACTCTTCAGCAGAATGGCTCTTCTATTGCTGATTATTATCATAAGTTGAATGCATTATGGAAACAATATGATGCTATGATTGAATTGCCTAAATGTGTTTGCAATGATTCTGAAGGTTTTAAGAAACATAATCAGTTGTTGAAATTAATGCAGTTTCTTATGGGTTTAGATGATTCTTATATGCAAATTAGAAGCTCTATTTTGTTTAGAGAGGTTTTGCCTGATGTGAGAAGTGCTTATGCTACCATTTCTAGTGAGGAGTCTCACAAAGTTATTGTTGGTAGTCTTGCTGGTTCCTTTCAAAGGAACCAGGCTTCTGCTTTTGTGTATAGTGTGCCTAATAGCCAAAATTTTCAGAGAAGTAATCAGAATTTTAGTACTGGACCTTCAAGACCAAATAATTTGAATAATAATAGGCAAGGTGGAGGTTCTGGTTTGAATAATAATAGGCAATGTGGGGGTTGGTCATACTATTGATAGATGTTTTAAAATCATTGGATACCCTGCTGATTTTGGAAAGAAAAAATCTGGTCAAAATTTTAAGAAACAAAATGTTTCTACTTTTCTATAATTTTTTGTGGGAAAAGTTCATATTCTGGATTTAAGATGAACAATTTGGCTCACTCTTTATCTCTCTCATCAAAGACAGCAAGTGTAAATGTGTCAGGCCATATGACAGTTAATTATTTAATAACAGTTCTATTTGTCATAAAAAAAATTGAAATTTTTTAGTTTGTTACTATTTTAAATAAACTTCGTTAGTAATGGTAAATTGTCGTTTAAGGACGCAAAATCAACATATGACTTACAATGATAAGGAATTAGATAATATCCTTGATATCTCCCATCTTAAAATTAAAGTAGGTCATCCTAATGGGATCGAGGCCTATATTTCTAAGATTGAAAATTTTAGATTATCTAATGGCTTAACTCTCTATGTTGTGATGGTTATACCTGAATATTGTGTCACTTTGATTTCTGTTCATAAACTGGCTAAAGAGAAGACCTGAGATTAAACATGCAAAAAAGTCAACAAAATTGTTGAGTGAATTCATAGGTTTTAATCATAAAACTCTAGGGATCGGTGAACAGTGTGAAGGATTGCACTACTATAATGACCAAGGTATTAAAAGTAATAATAGTACCCTTAGATATCAATGTTTTCTATCTGGACATGAGTGGCACTGCAGACTTGGTCATCTTGCAGACCCTGTTCTAAATGTTCTAAAAGATTCCTTATCAATTGATAAAAAAGAAAATAGTGTTTGTTGTGAAATATGTCAAAGGGCTAAACAGACTAGAGAACCTTTTTCTTTAAGTGATCATACTTCTAAGAGGCTGGGTGACCTTGTTCATTTAGATTTATAGGGGCCTTATAAGGTGACTAGTTCTGAGGGGTACACATATTTTTTGACTATTATAGATGATTACACTAGATCAGTTTGGGTATACTTGATTAAATCTAAAGATGAGGTTCCTCACTTCATAATTGTTTTCTATAATTTGATTGAAAATCAATTTAAAAGGAAAATTAAAGTTTTTAGAAGTGATAATGGTACTGAATCTGTTAATCAAACTGTAACTAAACTGTGTTCATATAAAGGAATTATTCATCATACTTCTTGTGTGTATACTCCACAACAAAATGAGATTGCTAAGAGGAAACATAGTAATGACATCAAATAACGTCTATTTTATAGCATCATTTATCCTATGTAATTAACCCATTTTGTATAATTATTGCAAATAATTGTTACTTAATCGTTTATATTTGAGAATTGTAGTAATTATGGAGTACTTGGTGAATATTTTCAAATGGCGCGCATTCTGGAGCTTAAACGAAGACATTTTGAAGAATACTGTTCTGATAACCAATATGCCATATCCACCAAGGAAGATATGGCGTATTTGTGCCTGCACTCACCAAAGACCACGAAGGAAACATGATCAATACGCAGTAACCAGAAAAGACCAATACGCCGTATTGAAGATATAGAAGGTGAATATTCTGGAAGATATCAAGCGTGGTCCCTACTCCAAGAAATCCCCAATACGCCGTATCAAACCCATTCAATACGCCGTATCAAACCGACTCCAGACCCTATAAATAAAAAACTCATAAACAAGTTTTAGGTGTGCAAAATCATATTCTCGATACCTAAACCTCAAAAGTCAATTTTTAGAGGAGAAAAAGAGCAGAAGAGGTCTTGCAACGCGATCCATTCCATAGGAGACAGCGTGTAATTTCTTATACTTTTGTAATCGTTTAGTTTTTGGTATCGTTCGTTAATTCGTTTAGTTTACCTTGGCCAAACAATTACTCTTGTATTAATTATGATGTTTGAAGGCTAATACCTTCGGGTATTGGCCATTATTATGAAGATCTGAAGGTTTGGTTTTGTTTATATCTTGATTGCTTAATTAATCATTGTATGCTTGTTTATGTTTAAAGGCCAAATTCTAAGAGCCTGAGTTTGAGCTAGAGATTACACTTCTTTTGACTTCTGGTTCAACAATCTTAAAATTGTTGTAAAGATCATCAAAACTTATTGAGCCCAGATCTGATTTGTTCCTCCAGACCACAACATGCATACCCCATTCAGTAGGAAGACTTCTTAAGAATTTCAGGTTAAGTTCTTCTGGAGTGATGATTTCACCTAAGATAGTTAACTGGCTTACAATTTTCTGAAGCCTGTTAAAGATAGAGTCAAGTGACTCTGAGCTAGAAGCATTGAAGGTTTCATACATCTGCTTTAAGAGTGTCTTTTGAGTCTTCTTGGTGGCTTCATTACCACCAAATCTTGCTTCTATGGCTTCAAATAAAGACTTGGCATCCTTGTGTTTATTGAAAGTAAGTAGATGCTCACTTGGAAGTGTCATCATCAGGATGCTTCGGGCTTTAAGATCATTCTTCTTTAGGATCTTCTGTTCAGCAGTAACAGCACCAGGTATTGTTGTAGTAGATGTACCATCTTCGTTTGTAGTGGTTCGAGCTACTGGCTTGAAAGAGTTGCCTTCCTCTATGATCTCCCAGAGAGCATAATCTTGAAGTTGAATATATGACTCTATTCTGAGTCTCCATGTGTCATATTCACCTTGCTTGAGAAGTGGCAGTTTTGCAAGAGAATTGTTTTGGGTATTTTCTAGATCCATGGTTTTTGATATAGGGAATGAACAGAGAGATGGATCTAGTTTGTTTCTTCTAAATCAAGGTTTCAGAACACCCGCTCTGATACCACTTGTTGGTTCCAATTGAATGGATCTTTTATTAGCTTAGATAAATCTAAACAACTAGATTAGAAACCTTGTGGTGTATATATAAAGACTATGCGGAATTAATCTTTATATACTCAGAAGAAACAATCAAACAATGAACACAGAACTTTCACAAAGCTTTCAATATATTGAACAAACCACAAAACAACTATATGTTTTGCCTTACAATGAAAGACTCTAACTATTATATGAATTGGATGACTATGAAAGTATATGAAAAGAGATATATCTAACTATGCCGTAGGGTTCCTTTTATACACTAAGGAAAAACCTAATGGGCTTACAAAACGCGTTAGGAGATTATGCAGAGATCATGCATATCTATTCCTAATTTATCTATTCCTAATTTATCTCATACATATCTCATAAGCAGCACTAATATACTAACTAACAATACTAACTATATACTGACAGTACTAACATTGTACTAACAGTACTAACTATAACTAGCAGTACTAACTATTACTAGCAGTATTAAGTCCTTCAGCAGCATTATCTTGTAGAAGCTTTTTAATTCCCAACAAGAGCCGTTAAGCAGTAAGTGGGTAAAGTCTCTATGAGATAGGGTTTAACAAGATCACCATTGCTTATTCCCTAACATACCAAAAGTTAAAAGGGTTCTATAAAGGAGTCTTGAACTTAGGACCCAATTACATCCGAGATTCGAAGACGGAAGAATGGCTCACACGCGGGCACATTAGCGTGCATGAGATGGAATAGTGAAAAGTTGAGGAAAAAGTCTAACTTAAAGACTTCGCTGTAAAGAAAAGTGCTTCTTGGGAGACAACCCGGAATGTTATTTAATTTTATCGAGTCTATCTTCCCAGACATTAATACGGCGTATCCGCCCCATACCATACGACGTATTGATTGTCTGGACGTTATCAATCTTAACTTTTTGTTAACTTTTAAACATTATTTTCAGTTCTGACAATACGGCGTATTCATGTACATGATATGACATATTTGGCAGACTGACTCGTATTCGAAACTTTTTAAAGGCTTCTATACGCCGTATGGAATACGGCGTATTGGTTTTCTGTACAGTTTGGTTTGTATCATTTATTTGTTTTTAGGTAGCACGTTTTTCCTATTATTTTGCACAAGACCTCAGAAAAAAAAGAAATTGACAAAGTTGGTTGAAGTATCTACAAGTATCGAAGTGTTGGAGTCTTGAAACCTCAAAACGGTTGTTTAACACTTTATCTTGCTCATAAACCTACATGGAGAATCTACCGAGCAATTATCAGGGGAGTTTCTCATTCTAATTCTTTTTAATTCCTGTATTTAATGTTTTATCTATACAACGAGGGCGTTGTATATTTCAAGTGGGGGGATGGAATTAGAATGTTTACTTGTCCTAATTTTTCACACCAAAATACTTAAATTATGCTCAAATTTAAAAAATTTCCAAGCATGCTTTTGTGAAAATTACTTGATACATAACCACACACATAACCCTTATTAGATATTATAAGAATTTAACCTTATCCATTTCCAATGTTTACCCAAATTCCACAAAATATGAGTGTGCCAGTGATGTAGTTGACTTTAGAACTTGGCTTGGTATATCTATTCGAGACCACAGTGATGAGTACTATCGATTTAGATGGAGTAACTTGTTTAAATTGGTAAAATTTTAGGATTACACCAAAATCGCCTTTACATGTTGTTTATTAACTAACTACACCGGTTAGTTAACCCCCGTATAAACCCTTTGTTTACTCTCACTTTAAGAGTAAGATACCCCTAGAACAACCCGTAGAGCCAATCCTTTAGGAATTACACCAACTTGTTTATTTTGTTACACCTTAGCCTACCCTGTTAGATTAAGTTTATTTTACAGTTGCTAGTCGCTTAAAGTGTAAAGTTTGTATTTCCCGAGTCTTGTGTCAAAATTTTCTATCTTTGGTACGGTTGGAAGAATTTGCACATCACAAATGGGAATGTATATTATAGTCAAAACTCATGTATTTTTACTACCATCGCAATTAATGGTACGTCCGAAGAACGAAGAATTATCGAAGGAATTATCTAGAATTATTATGATCGTGAAGATGGTGAAGCTACTCCGAGTTTCGTATATAGTTAGATGTAAAAAAAAATCAAAAAATTAGAAAAATCACAACAAAAAAATAGAGTAAATTTTAAATATAATCATTTCGCAAAGCAAGAACCGAAGGAATTATTTAAAGGATCGATTATTCGTTGATACAAATCAACGATGTAGAGTATTGTATAAAGTGGAAGATATCGCCACTTGCCTTGTAAAGTATGTAAAGTATGGGATGAATGGGAAGTTGACCGTTACGGGAACGCCAACTTAGGTTGTTGTTTTTTATCTATGATCAAGACGTTGTAAATAGTCATGTCTTTTTCATGGTAACGGTCTGGAAAAAGTGTCTAGCAACTTGTATCTTAGACTTCAATCTATTTGTTTCATAATTTTTATTTAACAATATTTTTTTCTCTTTCCTAATCATTAGCTATGGGTTTTAAGCGAATGAGGATGTGTACGAGCGTGTATGTCTATTTTGTCGTTATGGTCATGGATGCATGTCTCACTAACTTGTTGGTTTATTACTATTAGTGAAAGTTAGAAGATCCCTACCCTATAACATTCTTCATCCTAACCCTTGGTTAAACTCGAATGAGGATGTGATCGAACACACATGTCTATTCCGTCGTTACGGCCATGTATGTGTACTTTAGCTGCCTTGTTGGTGTGGTACTTTTGGTAAAAGATTATAGAATGATCAACCCTAAGCCTTATCATAAAAACCCATATTTTGCCGCTATAAACTTGTTACTCCTTAGCTCTAGTGGTGGAGATGTGTATCCTTGCCAAGCTTATGATAGAATACTCATCACGACTGAGCAATTGAGCGAATTAGTTACATATTACCACATAGATTAGTTGAGTGATTTGAGTGTTTTCATCTTCCTATTTCGCGAGGTGTTTGGTTGCGTACATGTAATAGATCAAATAAATGCTTAACGGAAAATATCCTTAGGGATACGTTTTATAAACTTCTAAAGGTTACCTGAGGACAAGTAGGATTCAAGTGGAGGGGATATTTGATGACATCAAATAACGTCTATTTTATAGCATCATTAATCCCATGTAATTAACCCATTTTTTATAATTATTGCAAAGAATTGTTACTTAATCATTTATATTTGAGAATTGCAGTAATTATAAAGTACTTGGTGAATATTTGCAAATGGCGCGCATTCTAGAGCTTAAACGAAGATATTTTGAAGAATACTGTTCTGACAACCAGTACACCGTATCCATCAAGGAAGATACGGCGTATCTGTGTCTGCACTCACCAAAGACCACGAAGGAAACATGATCAATACGCCGTATCTAAAGAAGACCAATACGCCGTATTGAAGATATAGAAGGTGAATATTCTGGAAGATATCAAGCGTGGTCCCTACTCCAAGAAACCCCTAATATGCCGTATCAAACCCATTCGATACGCCGTATCGAACCAACTCCAGACCCTATAATAGGAAACTCAAAAATAAGTTTTAGGTGTGCTAAATCATATTCTCGATACCTAAACCTCAAAAGTCGATTTTTAGAGGAGAAAAAGAGCAGAAGAGGTCTTGCAACGCGATCCATTCCATAGGAGACAACGTGTAATTTCTTATACTTTTGTAATCATTCAGTTTTTGGTATCGTTTGTTAATTCGTTTAGTTTACATTGGCCAAACAATTTCTCTTGTATTAATTATGATGTTTGAAGGCTAATACCTTCAGGTATTAGCCATTATTATGAAGATATGAATGTTTGGTTTTGTTTATATTTCAATTACTTAATTAATCATTGTATGATTGTTTATGTTTATCAAATTATACTTGTTTATGTGCTTAAGTATGCGACCTATCATTCAACTGGGTCTAGTCCTACATATTTAATGTGCTGCAACTAAAGCAATCAACACCCCTCCCTCCCCTTACTCTCCCCACACTCCCTAACCACCCCCCCACCCACACCATTACCAACCACCACAAACCACCCCCCCAACCCCCCCCCCCCCCCCCCCCCCCCCCCCCCCCACCCCCCCCCCAACTACTGCCTTTTACCTCTAGTAAATATGTATAGCATATGTTTAACTAGTAATTAGACTAATCTAGATAGAATAAAATACTGATAGCATAATAGGTTAACTCTCACTCTTAGTGTTCG
This sequence comes from Tanacetum coccineum, assembly GCA_026074375.1. Lineage (NCBI taxonomy): Eukaryota > Viridiplantae > Streptophyta > Magnoliopsida > Asterales > Asteraceae > Tanacetum > Tanacetum coccineum. The sequence continues at coordinate 13,087 of BQNB010073154.1, forward strand.
ACACCATACTTACCGCGAAGCTACATCTTGACCGGGTACTCTGCCCGTTAAAGTGTTGTCTTTAGGTTAGTCGGCTAAATATAAATGTAAAACCTGATAATCATAAATAACACCTATACAACGACACATCACTTGAGAAATTTAATAACAAACTCTGGAGTTTCATCTTTTGATCTCAAAAACTTAACCCATGTAAATCTTGAATAGTCATCCATGATGACCAAAATGTATTTCTTTCCATTAATACTTTGCACTCTCATTGGTCCACATAAATCTATATGAAGGGTATGTAAGACTTCCATAATGGTGTTTTCAGATTTGGGTTTGTGGGTATACTTCTTACTCTTTCCTAGTTGACAAGCAAAGCAAAGATGATCTTTCTCAAACTTCAACCTTGGTAAGCCTTTTACCAGATCTTTTCGTGCAAGATCAATGATGGTGCCGAAGTTCAAATGATTTAACCAACGATGCCACAACCATGATTTGTTCTTGGAGGCTTTTGACAATAAGCATATTGGAAAGGACTTCATCATGTCTTCAACAGAGATAGTATACAGATTGGAGCCATGAGAGCCTTAAATAATTCCACACCATCTACTCTCTAAACTACACGATGTTTTTGAATGCAACTTCAAGATCTGAATCACAAACAAATTGTCCTACACGAAAAAAAGATTGTTGTCCAAGTCCTTCCACATAATATACCTGGAGATCACCACTGTCACCAATCACGTAATCTCCATAACCCATAATAGCACCAAAATGATCATTCCCGAATCTGACTGTCCCGATGAACTTTTTCACGAAGTTCCTAAGCCGTGAGCGATTCCCCGTCATATGTTTTGTGCAGCTTGAGTCTACCAAAGGACGATATCTACGACCTATATTTGAAAACAGACAAAGATGAAGAGTTTGGTATGTTGGATCCCCAATGTTTGTTGGGGTCCTGTTGGTTAGCCGAAAAATTGTCAGTATATTTTAATAGCACAATCAATTGTCTGTGTCTCAGTTATTTTGGGAATACCAGTGGAAATGGCATGTTCCTGTTTGTTTCTACGTTTATATCTAGTTAATGGTTTTTGAGAAGTGTTACTAAATCTCTTAGTGATCACACTTTTACTAGAACTAACGTGTTCATATTTCTGTAAAGGCACTACTTTAGACTTAGTGAACCTAATTAAAGGGCATTGTTCTCCTAAAGTAAAACTTTCTTCCTGTGGGCTTTCCATGATAAACCAACATTGGCAAACAGTTTTCCTGTTGCTTTCCAAACCTGCCTACCTTTGCTCATCACATTTTTAACAAGGGGGTGCATTCACAGAATTCAAATATTTAACAACACACATATCATGATATGCAGAAATTAAGCATTTGTTACATGTCTTGCAAACAAATTTATAATTTGAATTAATTACATCACGCTTAGAGCTAATACTAAAATCAACACGATTCGCTTTTTTTAAACTAGACTTATTATTCCTAGAGTGATCTTCTATGTTCTTCTCGTTGTCACTTTTAGCCGGCAAGATCCTATTTTTCTTTGTATTGCTCCTAGGCTTTGATCCGCTAGCTTTAGTGGAACTGTTTAATCCTGTAGAAGGAATCACAGGGACATTAGTTGTTTGAACTTTTTGTTGCTCTACATGTTTCTGTGTGTTATTATTTGAAGTTTCACATGTTTCCATAAAAGTAACTTGATTTTTCCTAGTTAAAGGGGTAGTAGCAACTTTTTTATCTCTGTTACTGAATTCTTTCGGACAAGTGCCAATCACATATTCTAACAATTCCTGAGATCTTTTAGTGTACAAGCAGGCATATTCAAGCGCATGATCTAATGGTTTTTTAATTCTAGCCTTTTCTACAATCTCACGAAGAGTTCCTACACTTTCTTTAAGATGTTTGAGATAATCAAAATAAACTTCCCTATTGTTCCTATTGTCAGGAGGGATTGGTTCAACATCATGGGCAAGAACTTTTGGTTTTACAAATTTCATAGTGACGCATTTCATTATTCCTTTTAGCTGAGCCTTTAGTTTTTCATTTTCAATTAACAACAAAGATGTCTTTTCAATGGTTTTAGCACGCGTTATCTTAATAGAATCATACAATTCCTTGTATTACATTCTCTGCTCTAAAAAGCTTATTTTGTTCTTGAAGAGCAATGACATTTTCTTTCAATTTTATGTTCTGAGAATATAAGGCCTTAAAGTCAAGAACAAGTTTTGCCTCACTACGTCTCTCATTCATGTAAGAGTTTTACACCTTCAATTTTCTAATTGTGTTGTCCTTTCCTTGAAGCTGCTCTTTCAGTTTGTTGATTTCAAAAAATGAGTCAAAATCAGGAGCATCCTGAGATGTCTGTGATTTGTTGTTTCTAAAATGGTCTTTAAGATGTTGATACTTCAATTGCAAATTTAGGTGATCCACCTCATGGTTGGAAAAATGTTTTATCATTTCACTATGATCATCTTTTTTAATCTTATGTTTTAATTTAGAAATCTTAGCGTCAAATTCTACATTACGTGCTTGTTCTACAGTGTAAGCATCATGCATTTCAGAAAATCTAGATACAATATTCACAACATTCATTACACTATACAACAATTCATTAGACAAACAATCAGCAATTAGATTCTCATTTTCAATGAGAAGGTTTTTCCTTTCAATTTCAACACATTTCTTGTCCATAGCAATTTGGTCAACCTCAGCTTCTATTTGTTCAAAAATTTCTTTAACTTCTTTATTGAGAGCCGTTTGGATTCCCTCAAAATATTCTTTAACCGTTTTGAAAAATGGAATTATTTCAGTAAGGTAACATTCCTTTGTTTGTTTGAAACCCCTTTCCCCTTCTGTGAGACCATAGGGGGTAATTCTCTTTTTACAAGTTTTGTCAAATTCTGTAAAAAGTTGTGTGAGTGTATAAATATTAATTTTTACTTGACTTTTTGTTGGAAAAACTCTGGGGACAAGCTTTTCAGGTGTGTTGGGTGGATACACTGGCATTTCTGAAATTGGTTTCGGAACAAAAGACCAAAATATCTGTTATGCGGACAATTATCTTTGTGGTGTAAAAGTTGCAAGATAATTCTCTTTCGAGTAATCTGAGGGTGCAATCTTAATCTTGTTTTTAACCCACATAGGGCTTTTCATTTTCTCAAGCATTCTCTTTCTAGTTATCTCAGCTAACTCAAGAGTATCCTCTGAGTCATGCTTAACAGCAGGGGCATAATTGGTCTTGACTATTTCATGACCATTATAGAGAGCAGATTGAACTTGCATTGTACTGGTGAGATATAAGGGATTTTTGTAGCATATTGCTACCTTTTTCTTTTAATCATAAAAAGGTTTAGGTTTACATAACATGTGTACAGTTTGAAGAGACTTATCTTGTTTGAATAATTTATCTTCAACCTTTTCTTTTAATTCTTTCATATCTAAAAAATCTTCATGATATTTACTTTCTTTCTGTTTAAAATCCTTTTTCAAAGTTTCTACTTCTTCTTTCATTAACTTGTTATGGTCAATGGTAGAATTAAGTTGCATTTTTACAGAATGAAGTTCCTTTTTCAACGATTCTTCCTGAATGTTACGGTCAATAATAATTATTCTCAATTGTTCATCAATATTTTGTTCTCTTTCAGTTAACTCAAACCTTGCCCTTTTTCATAAATCTCGACTTGTTTCTTATATCTCGCAAGTTCAGCAGTTAATGATTCATTAACTACTTTTTTTTGCTCATTAGCAGAAATATATTGGGCAGCTTGTTCATTCATATCATTGATTATCATCATTAATGCATCATTTGGCATAGAAGATACATTGCTTTGTACAACTTGCTAAGCGTTATTCTTCACATACTGTTCATACAGAATAATATTACTATCACTCATATATTCAGCATCAGAGTCAACAACGTAGTTTTGTTGTATATCGTTTTGCATCTCGTGTACTTCATGATACTCACCAACACTATCTAGATAGTTATCATGATCTTGTACCTCAGATAGAATGTCCGAATCATATGATGGACCAGCTTCATCATAGATTGGATCGGCTGATGATAGATTTGCCATAAACATGGTCTTTGGAGTAGGAGCCTCACCAACATCAGAGTCAAAAGCATCACATTGATCAGCTTGAAAGACCTGGTCCACATTGAGTGCCAAATCTTGTACCGGTGGCTCATCCACATCATCATCAAAAGTGTTATCTTGTCCACCTGCAATAAACAACAACTGCTCTTCATTCAAAACTACTCCATTCTCCTGAGCTTGCAACAACAACATTTTATCCTTGAAGTAGTCTGAATTTTGTGGTCGCTTTGGCTGAGTGCATTGTCTTGCTTCGTGCCCTATTCCATTGTAGTTAGAACACTTAATAGGTTTTGCTTGACCAGGATTTGCATTGCCAACTCTGTTCTGAACTCCCCCATTTCCAGCTATAGCTGCTCCCTTTGCATTGTTCCCCTGAACTCTATTCTGACTACCCTAAACATTCTGAACAACAACCCTGCCGTTTTGAACTGTGCCTTGGTTCCTTGTGTTAGATGAAGTTCTGAGTTGATTGTTAGTTTGAGGAAGGTGTGTTTTGAAGGATTGGGCGAGTAGGACATTTAGTTAAGTTTTCAATCAAGTCATCAGTTGGGGTAAGTCCTGAATCAAGTTGTGTGTTATCTGCAAATTGTGGTTGATAGGTAACTGTGGGACATATGTAGATTGTAGAATAGCTGATGATTGTGTAGGGTTCTGCTGAAGTGAAACATTGGACACAAAGGCAAGAGGATCAGTAACATGTTGAGTGTATCTTTCCAACATCAACTTGTTCTCATTAGCATGTGCCTCGTGTTGCTTTAACTAGGCATACAACTGATCATAGCTAGATGTTTTCAATCCCCTGTTCAGTTTGACTACAGTCACGAATCTACCTCATTCAGGCAACATGTTGTTCACAAACTTTGAGTTAATCTGCATTTTGGGTATAGTCATCTTAATGTTTCTCATGTCGTTAATGAGTTTTGTAAACCTGACATAGTATTCGTGAATGGTTTCTCCTTTGTTTTGACGGAAGTGTTCAAATTCATCATACAATTATGATTCATGTTCATCTTTTGTTAACTCATAACCTTCCAGGAGCATCTTCACATTATCCAAAATGTCTTTGGCGTCAGTGTAATGATTGATGAGTGTGTAGATGTCTTTTGGTAAACCTTGAAGTAGGATATTCATTGCACGAACGTCAGCTTTATACCTATCCTTTTTCTTATAGTGTAAGGTCATTAAAGATTCTATCCTGTTCTAGACCTTGAGCACCGTCAGCGAGTGTCTATCTGAACTTTCCCATCTTAAACGGACCTTAATCAATCAACTGAAGTATGTTCTCCTCATTTTCTTTTCCCTTACAATACAAACGAATACGTTGTTGCCAAGACTCAAAATCAGACCTGTCAAGCATTGGTGGGCGGGTATCGAAACCGGCACTATTGATATCTTCAGAAAAACTAGCCATCATAATTGATTGTGAAATGATATGAGTTGATCGTTCAATGATTAGTGAGTGTATGTTAAAATTGTTGAAGTTTAATTAAGTGTTTTATTGTTTTAGTTTTGTTAAGTCCAAAGGTTGAAAAATTCCAAGTGTGTAAATAGTAGCTCAAACTGCTAGCAATGTAACTAAACCGTTGTCTGTTTTACCAAACCGCTGCCTAGTTACTAAACCACTGTCAAATTACCAAACCGCTGCCAACTTAACAAACTGCCAGAGTTTAGTTTAGTAAGCCGCTACAAGGAATAAATCTTCAAAACCTGTCACAAACCGCTATGGATAAACCGCTACTATTAAAATAAACCTAGGTAAACCGCTGTCAAGAAATTTACACCAAATCGCTACCAGAAAACCAAACTGCCATAGTTTTGTTTCCTAAACCGCTGTCAAAAGTATAAATCTTCAAAAACCTATAAACCGCTACCAAGCAAACCGCTACGATTATAATAATAGTAAACCGCTACGAAGACAATATACCAAACCGCTGCCTAAAAATTAAACCGCCAGAGGTTTGTTTCCTAAACCGCTACGAAAGGACTAAATCTTCAAAAAACCTGTAAACCACTGTCTATCCAAACCGCTGTCACTAAAAGACAAATCGCTGTAACTATCTTTTCTGACAAACCGTTGTCACAGTAAGACAAACTGCTGTCAGAGTAAGACAAACCTTCGTACTATCCTTTCTAACAAACCGCTATCTACAGTACTTTTTCTGACAAACCGATGCGAAGAACTCGGAGACAGTGAGCCAAACCGCTGCGAGGAAAAACGTACCTTTTCACACAAAAACATTTAAAAATCACCCTTTTTAATGTTTTTGCTTGATTTCTTTTGCACAAATAAGTACTACAAGGTTATAACTACTAGAAAAACCTAAACTTTAACACAACAAAGATCAAAATCTAGAAAAATGTGAAAAACGAGCCATAAACCATAAAAAGTTCAATTTTTGATCTAAACCAAGCAAGAAAATGCACATACACACAATCTAATCATCCCATGGCTCTGATACCAATTGTAAGGTATTGGATATAATAACAAAATGGTGATGGTAAGTATTGGCCGAATCTAGAGGTAGAAAGAAAAGAGAGAAAAGCTTCTAGTGAGAGAAAGTGCTATTTGATAAATAAAATGACCAACCAACTATTCCATGGGACGGAAGAGGTATTTATATGTCCTTACAAAATTGGCCCATGGCCTTGGTATGGGCTTACAAGTGTGGGTTTAATACCCGGCCCATTACCGTATGTCATACGTTAAACATTAAACTACGAGCTAGGATAAACTGTAAAATACACGGGGTGACCGAGTCTTTTTCTTAAAACTAACACATCATCTTCATTTTTATGAATATATATCAAGTTCTTAATATTTAATGTATGTAGCGAGATTAGTCGTATAGATTGCAACCCGAAAACTGTTGGAAAAATGGTTTTTTTACAAAATGTTTTTTGCAAACTTTGGACATTATTTAATATATGTACATGTTATATATATTTATATTAGCTTGTGGTTTTGCGTTCTCCTCGAAGAGAGCTTCGCAACGAGCTAAAGTATGTCCAAAATAGAGTTAATATGAATTAGATATCGTGTCTCAAAGTGGGACACGTGAAACACAAAATCTAGAGAAATAGAAGTATCCAACATCGCCCAAAATATGAAGTGAGAAGGTGTGATTTGGGTTCTTTTCAGAATTTTCTGTAAATCTATTTTAAGAATAGATTTAGACTTATTCAACAAGTCTTACAGAATAAGTTTGTGTTAATAAAAGATATGAAAATCTGTATTAGTAATAACAAATTTGTCTAATTATGGTTGATATTTAAACTTAGAGAACAAGACAAGTTTTCAGTATAAATATAACCCTAATTCTCATTCATTTTACAAGGAAAAAACGCAACTCCTCTACAACCAAGTTCCAGCAATCCTTTCGATCAGAATCATACGAATGCTTCCATGATACTTCAGGCAAGTTTGTCAGGTCCGGCTGTACAACAGCTTTAAACGTTGTACCCTGGGAGACAAACGACGAATTTGTTTTAAAGAAAGCGTGTCCAACACGTGCCTCGTTCTATGACCTTTTAATGCTTTCTTTATTTATTGTTCATAGTGTATGTCTTCTGCTTCTACCCCATTCTGTCTGTTTTATTTTCTGTTATTTATTTTCTGTTAATTATTTGTTAATTGTAATCTGATTTTATTTTAATAAAAGTGTACATGTTTACCTACAATCTTAAAACAAATTATGTGTTACAAAATTAAAAACACTTTCTTAAAATCGGATTAATATTATTAACATATTTTATATTTATAAACCATTTTCTGTCGAAACCAAGATTGAGTTTCCTTGGAAATCAGTTTTTAATTAAACAAATTTTAATTAACAGATCTATAACGATTGTTTTAAGCAGTTGCTTAAATCAGTTTATTTTAAAACCAAGATTAAGTTTCTATTAAACTGATCTATTTAAGTCATTGAATCCAAGATTAAGTTTTTTTGAATCGGATTTAGTACAAGTTTATATAAACCAAGTCGTGTTTATCAGATACAAAATTATTTTAACAGTTAAGAACTATTTTGTGTTTAAACACAAGTGTAACCCTTCTGAATCTTGTAAAGCCAGTTACTAACATGGTTGTAAATCATGACGAATTTAGATTCATTGAAACCAAGTGAAGTTTCTTTGAAACATATCTCATACAATGCAAGTTGTTATTTTATTAGATAACTTTAAAGTGTTCAATAAAATGAAGAAGAATTTATTTGAATCAAGATATTGATAATTATACATGTTATTATTAAATATCAGATTATATACACACTTTACTAATTTAGTGGAAGTGTTTGTTTGACATGTCTAGTTTATTTTAAACCGGGTCGGTTAATTGTTAACTAGATATAATTTTTAAAATTTTTTGGAGTTTAAAAGTATATCTATTAAAACCTTGTTGAGTTTCTTTAGAAGAATGAATCTACTGAAACCTTGTTAAGGTTTCTTTAGAAGAGTGGATCTACTAAAACCTTGTTGAGTTTGAGTGTAGAAATAAATCATGTGAAATAGATCTATTAAGATCTTTTTAATGGAAATTGACAACATCATATTACATATGTGTTTTTTGATAAAACCATTATGTAATAAGCGATATTGTTTAATTGTTTTAGTCGAAAGACTTCCTCTAAAGTGGTTTTGTATAACGGATCTTACAAAACATTAGCGTTTTAAACAAAATTCGCATAAAATCATTTTTGTTAAGAAAAACTATATGATTAAGCACGTTGTTAATAGTACCAAATTAGTTTCAAATTAATCGTGGGACCTCATATTAACATTTGGAATGTCACGAGTGACATGAAAGGATCTGCTCCCGAACCTGTTAAAAGGGAGACCGATATTCGAGTTACGTGTACGGTAGATGCTTTGAAGCATTCAGAAACCTTGTGTGCCATAACTATGCGTTATATGGTCTGAATGACATGAAAACTGAGGCAATGGGGGAATCTGACCTTAGATAATGGTAGATTTGCACTTCGGTAAGATGTCATGTATATGGTTATAAGAGTTTGATTAACTCTTTCAATGCAGTTGAGAATGGAGAGGAGATGTGATTCACATCTGGAAAAGAGTATAAGTTAACCAACGGGTTGTACGTGCCGGAGATTCGTAGGAATCTTGTATCCAGATGGTTGCTTAATGAATTTTGGCTTTCATCTTGTGTTTGAATCAAATAAAAATTGAGTTAACGAATAACGTAATTTGAGTCCGTATGGGTTACGCCTTTAAAAAAGTTTAAGCTGAATGTATTTTCTAATGGTCATTTTAGCAAAATGAGTTGAAATCAGCTTATTTGATTCTTTAAATGTGTGGCATAGCTGACTCACACATGTTTTAACTTTTAACTCAATATGTTGTCTAATTAAACTAAATTGGATACCCAATTTTTATATTGACATGGACTATAAAATTAAAACTTGTGTTGAGGCCAAATTGACAAGATTGTCTTTTCTCTTGATTGAACAAAAAATAACCGAACCCTTGATATGATTCACAAGGTTTTATGTGATTTGGAATAGATACATACTAAGGTAGAGAATAGCGAATGCTTCATCATATTTGTTGATGGTGTACAGAATATTGTTATCTATACTTACTTGAGAGTAAGGATATAGACAAGATTGTTCTATATAAATAAGTTAAGAATCAACTTATTATCGAAAACAAGGTGGTTCGAAGTCATATCAGAGGTGAATATGTGTCTCTATTTCTAGATTTATGTGCTATACTTAGAATAAGACACAAATTTATTTCTCTTGATACTTCAATAATAGAATTGTTGAAAGAATCATTCCTAAGTCTTGGTTTAAGCCATGGCATATGAGGGAAAGCGATTATATCGGCTACTTGTCTTTTAGATAAGATCCCTTGTAAATAAAATAAGATAGTTCTTATGAACTATGAACGAGAAGAAAATGATCTTATAAGTATTTACAAATGTGGGAGGATATTTAGCTAAGATATTTGTATTGAACCCCAAGGTTCAAAAGATTTGACCTGAAATTATGAATTGCATATTGTTAGTATATGCTCATAACAGTAGTGCTTTTGGTTTCTTTGTGTATGTTGATCTACACAAGGATACGATAATGGAATAAAGAAGTGCTTCCTTCTTTGAAAGTATATTTCCTTGTTAACGAAGGAAATTGGAAGATCAACTAGAACTGATGACGAAGTTGTCCAAGATAAGAGACAACAAGATGATAATGATCTTCAAGATGAGAGATAAGATCAATCCAAAGAAGAAGAAGTTGAACCTAGAATAAGAAAAAAAGGGAAGAATCTATAAATCGTTTGGACCCGATTTTGTTTGTTTTATGGTAGAAAATAAACATACTTCTTATCGAGAAGATCATCCTTTTTGGGTTCAAACCTTCCCCCCCTTTTATATGTTGTGACTCTGTTGTTGAATTGGAAAACAAATGCTAAATTTTGAAGTGTAGACAGAGGATTTGTTGCTTCAGTTGTTGGTAGTGGTGTTAGTGTTGATTGTTATGGTGGAGGAGTGAAGGATGGTAATGATTATGGGATGACAGTGGTGTATATAGGTGAAGTTTCAGTGATTACTGAAACAGGTACTGTAAGGAGTGTAGTTGTTTGATTGCTTGGTACTTCATGATGGACATGAACGTCCATTGGAGAAACAATTTATGCATCGATGTGGGGAATATTTGAAAATTTTAAGAATTTAGATGCCAAGTCGGATGAATGGGAAGAGCCAGTAACTGCAACTTTAGTTTTCTTTGTGACAGTAGAAATTGTCACATAAGCATCTTCAATGACTTAATTGAGTGTGGTCTCCAAATTTTCATTTCCTTGCTGGACGTTTCATTTCAGCATCGGTACCCTCTTTTTGAATAAAACCTTTCATTTGTATTAGCTGGTTAATTCTGCTTACATCCCACGACTCATCATCGAACTGATTGGTAGTATAATCTATTCCTTTATCCTCATCACCTTCAGCTTTATTAGTTTCATCTTCATCATCAGTAGAGTTGGATGGGGTTTTAACAAACTCGTCATCCTTTTCCTCTTCATCATCTTCGACCTGTTCTTCATTCTCTTCTTGATCAGATTCAGAACCTGTTTCATTCTCATCGGTTTCATGCTCGGAATCCGACCCTTTTTCATTGTCAGATTGGGTATTGTCATCACCACTGTCACTCTTGGATCACTGCTTCTCCACTTGAGCCGATCATTATTGATGTCATCTTCATCCTTTACCTAAGATTCAGCTTCACTCTCGGTTAATTCTTCTTTAGTCACATCGGGACCTCCTGGTTTAGCACCAGTTCCTTCATTTGTGACAGAAGGTTTGATCTTTGCAGCACTTGGAGCAATTTTGGTAGCAGTACCAGAACTACTTGGACTAGTCTTGTGAAAGTCCCTCAAACTCTTCTTGAACTTCTTCATATTGAGCTTCTTCAGTTTAATGACATTCAGAGGAGCAAATCATTCCTTTGATTATGTTTCTCAACAGTCACCTTTTCCTTCTCCTTTAGACAAAGACTTTCACTGAGAATCTCTTATTGACAACACCTTGCTGTAGCGATGGCATTAGTAGACTTTTGGCAGTTCTTACTTTCTATAATTCTTGTGGGTTTTTCAGGTGAAACTGGGACAGTAGTGAGTTTAGGAGAAGCATGCTTCTTGAATTTGCGTTTCTTAGGAGGTGTAGCCCCTGTGCATATCCAAGATAGTCTTGATAAGCGTTGGTTTCCTAGCATCTCAGGGACTTTGTCATAGATTCAGGAAGTGAGCTCCTATAAATTTGAGATTCTTCCTTTGTAGAGTATGAATCTCAAAGTGTTTTATCAATATTCATCTCTAGAGTTATGCATGCAATCTTTGTTTGTTTTTTTCTCTTGGGGTGACTGCTTGTCATTTGGTAAGGAAGTGGTGAATGATAACTTTGGTGAATCAGGATAGTACATCTTGTCTTGCTTTTTGTGACCTCTGTTATCAATGTAAGTGAATCTTCCCAAAGTAGTTCAACATAGTCCACATTCTTCTTATAGTACATTCCCTAAAGGATTTGTGCTCTAGAAAGACGAAGCTTGTCAAGACCAGTTGTCTTTCCGTGATAAAGCTATGACAAAGCTTCTGTACGCTATCCAGTGATAGATCGCATGTGGGTATAAGTTTCTAAAACGATTGTCTACCCCACCACATGTGGTTCTGCATATTGCGCCTAATCACGTGACCACCCCCCCCCCCCCAATAGAGTAGCCACTCCAATATTCACCAATTACTACACATCGCACGGCTACGCCGCGTATGTCAATTGCTCCCTACTCTGATGATCAACTCCCCATCTATGACCCTCACATTCTTTGAAAGAAAAGACACTATATCTTCATTAGTGGCAAGTTCATTAAAGTTTGACATGAACTCTTAGGTCAGCAGATTTAGATTTGAAAAGATGTCTCTGAAGATTTCCAAATTAAGGTCGAATTTCTTCTTTTTGTCCATTCTGAACCTGTAGGAAGTATCATACTTGTGGATAGAATCCCAGAATTGGTGCATGTAAACTTTTGGAACATCTGTAGTGGTGAGAAATGTTGAATAGCACAGAGTGAGAGCAAGAGCATCCAAGACAACTTGAAATGTAGGTTCTCTTTGTTTCTTTCCAGGATTGAGTCTTCCGTTGCATTTTCCAATCTCAAGCCTTTTCTCTTTGGGGACAAGTTCAAGATCAAGTTTGGTTTGTTGAGCAGTAATGGAAGACATGATTCTGCTAAGATTTGTCACATACAGTTCATATACAAACAAATAAATATTTCACTGAAGGACAATCTAGATCATGAAGAATGATTATAGATGCAATGACTGGTTTTACTAATTAATTTAGACTAACAATCCTTAGGCATATAATTGACAACATGGACAATTAACATGAATGGAAGAAACACAATAATCATTTAACACACTAACTATAGGCAATCTATAGAAAGAGAGGCAGTCATAAAAGATTTCTAAGGAAAACTAAACCTAAATCAATCACTGAGTGACATGTTAAGGGATAATTATACTTAGATTAGATTACGAGATTTGATTACCAAGATTACGTGATTACTTCTCCAAGTGAAAAGTGAATACATGTATAGTTCGCCATAACCACATGTGTATAATTCGCCTATGTGTACATGTATAGTTCGCCTAAAACCAGTGAGTATAATTTACCTAAGATAATGCGTATAGTTTGCCTAACATCAGGTGCATAATTTGCCTAAGATCAGATGTATAATTTGCCTATCATCAGGTGTATAATTCGCCTTATGATCAGGTGTATAATCGCTTAGATCAGGTGTATAATTCGACTTATCATACGTGTATAATTCGCCTAGATCGGCGTATAATTCGCCTTACTTCAGGTGCATAATAGCCTAAGCTAGTGAGTATAGTTTGCAGTGTATAGTTCGCCTAGAACAAACTTAACTCAAAGTTTTTTCAACATTTCAAGGCATCAATAATCACTTAAACGGCAAACCTAAATGCACTAATGGCACAACTAGTCCCTAAAGGTTTTGTTATCAAGACTAAGCCTCACATTTTGCTATTTAATCCCTAAAGGCATAAACACATAACATCTAATGCCTAAATGAGTTAAATTTAATTAACTTCCCTTTAAATATTAATCCGTTATTGTTTAAAAAACCTTTTCCCTTTTATCACTTGATGTTTTATGAAGAAGATAATTTGACAATTTCTCCCCCTCAAATAATGACCCGTTTTCTATTTAAAGAGTTATAGTCGTTATTTGATGGTTCAAATTGTCTTAAAAATGATTTTTTGATGAGTACGAAAGATGATTATAGTTTATTTTGAAAATCAACACCTTAAATAAGATTTCTCTTATTTGAAACAAATAAATGCACTGACACGTACATAAATTTGTATAAAGGAAGCACGGGTTGTGTTGCAAAGTAAACACAAGCCTTTGAATGAATATCAAGTAATTCATTTCTGAGAAAAATGAATTTCCCTTGTGAGGTCAAGTTTTCTTCTTGTCGAAAAACTTGCCTTTGAATCGAAGATCTGGTTGCTATTGGAAATAATAGCAAGCCATATGACATGTTTTATAACATTTTGAACTTCCGCTCGAACTTCATTTACAGCCTCGTATCATTATTGAATGACATTTCTAAGACTGTAAATGTTATCGATTTTCAGAAGACATGCCATGCAAACCTATTTTTGTTTTTTTTGCTAATTTTGTAAGTTTGTATTTTGTTTTCGGATTTTTTTATGTTTATATTTCTTTTTTTTTTGAAAAATTATCTATAGAATGAAAATCTTTTAGGGGTTTATATTATCTTAATATACATTTGATACACAGGTATACCTGAGTTACCGACCATTACTCATTCCTTCTTCTCTGTCAGACGTTTGATAGCGTTTCCGGAGACATGCGTCTCATACCAAGCTTTTTCGATCAAGTAGTTGAATCTTTTATCATGGCAAGGTTTTGTGAAAGATGTCAGTAGTTGTTATTCGATCCAGAAACCAAAGTTTATTAGTATCACACATCCCATTCTCTACTGGATCCTTTATAAAAATGGTAGCGTACATCGATTGCTTGACTCTTGAGTGTTGAAGTTGTTGCACATTAGAGCAAAATCGCACTTTTGTCTGTCGCAGTACAGAGAAATTTCTTAGTGGAATGTAAACCCATGTCTGTTCGCTATGAATCGCATCCAAAGGATTTGAGCATACACCTGATAAGGCAATAGATTCAGCCTCTAGTACAAGAGATCGATTTTTGGAAAGACCTCGCTAACAGTTTTTAACCTAAGTACTTGAGGTCTTCCTGATGTACTACGCTTGTATACTGGACACCTGCGTGATCTGCGTCTGAATATGCTGTTAGAGACATACCAGTATCCTTCAAGTACCAGAGACCCATGTTAATGGTTCCCTTTAGGTACCGAAAGATCCGCTTAACCGCATTTAAGTGCTTTTTGGTGGGCTTTCCTAATACCAGGCACATAAACAGACTGCATAAATAAGGTCGGGTCTACTGGACGTCAGATGCATGAGGGATCCAATCATGTCACGGTAATGTGTAGCATCAACTGGTGTCCCTTATAGATTTGCATCCGGTTTATTCTTTTCTACCATAGGTGTGTCTACAGAATCACTAGTTAGCATACCATATTTTTTAATAATTTCATAAGCATATTTTGATTGGTTTATGAAGATGCCTCTAGGACTTTGAGAAATTTGTAATCCTAAAAAGAATGACATTTGCCCCATCATTGACATCTTGAACTTAGTGGTCATAAGATTAGCAAACTCATCACACATAGCAGTATTAGTTGATGCAAATATTATATCGTCGACATAAATTTGTACCAGTAATAAGTCGTTTCCTGCTTTCCTTGTGAAGAGTGTTGGATCGACTGCACCTTTGGAGAAATGTTGTGAGATGAGGAAACTTGACAGCATGTCGTACCATGCACGTGGTGCTTGTTTGAGACCATAAAGGGCCTTTTTGAGCTTGTACACATGCGATGGGTTGTCCTGATCAACAAATCCTTCTGGTTGAGAAACGTAGACCTCTTCCTTGAGCTCACCATTTAAGAAAGCCGTTTTGACGTCCATCTGGTAGATCATCATATTCTTGTTGGCGGCATTTGCTACGAAGATACGGATGGCCTCTATTCTTGCAACCGGTGCAAATGATTCCTCAAAGTCGATTCCCTCCTCTTGCCTGAATCCTTGAGCAACCAATCTAGCCTTGTTCTTGAGTACCCCGCCAAATTCGTCTTTTTTGACCTTGAAGATCCACTTCAATTTGATCAACATTACTTTATCTGGACAAGGCACCAATTCCCAAACTTGTAGTCTTTCAAATTCATGAATTTCTTCTTGCATTGCCTCAATCTATGAGGATTCGAGCATAGCTTCTTTGAAGTTCTTTGGTTCTACAGAAGTTAGGAAGGCATCAAAGTAACATCACATGGCATTAGTTTCGAGTTGCTTTCTCATGGAGACTGGTCGAGGTGGGTTACCAATCACATTTGCCAATGGATGATCTTTAGTCCATCTACCAATTAGCTCTAGCGGTGAGTGAGAGGATTTCAAATTTGATGATGATTCTTGAGAGGTAGAAACATCATGAAAAGGTTCATGACATGGATCGTCAAAATGTGCATTTGGTATTAGTTCTTCAACAGCTTGTGAGGTGATTTAGGATTGTTGTTATTGGTTAGTTAATGAAGTACTTGATGAAGGCGCATCTTGATCAATGGTTGTAGATGAAGGTGAACCGGCTATATCAACAGCTCTTAGTGCAGCAGCTACTGGAACTGGAGAAATGACACTTGATGGAGGGTTGAAGTATTCATCGAACATGGGTTGGAACAACATCCTATATTCTCGTTGGTGGACATTTACAGAATGACCAGACAGTCTCTATAGATCACGTGGTGCAACAGCTATTGGAACTAGAGAACTAACACTTTGTGGAGGATTGAAGTATTCATTGAAAATTGGCTAGAACAAACAATCCCAATCATTTCTCGTTGGTGGATAACACGATTGTTGAGGAACAGGGTTTGGTACGAGTCTTGAACTGGATGTTGCAAGAGTCATTACTTGAAGCTCGGGTCCTAAACTGAATTGTTCAGAAGCCATTGTTGTTAGCTCATCAAACATTACATGAATGGTTTCCATAATTTTCCAGGTTCTCCTGTTATAGATTCTGAAAGCTTTCTTTGCGGGTGCATAACCAACAAAAATACCAATATCGGCCTTTGCATTTAGTTTACCCAAATCTTCACTGTCATTGGTCGGATAACAGAGTGAACCAAAGACATAAAGAAACGATAAATCTGGCTTCTTGTCGTGCATCAGCTCATATGGAGTTTTGTTGTATCAGAGACGGATCAGGGAACGATTTTGGGTATAACAAGCTGTATTGATTGCTTCGGCCCACAGAAATAATGGAGCTTTTGAAAATATCAACATTGTACGAGCAGCTTCCACTAGAGTCTGGTTTCGTCTTTCGACAATGCCGTTCTGTTGAGGAGTGCGAGCAACAGATGTTTGATGCGAGATGCCGACATTTTCATAAAATTCTCGAAGAGTCTGATTGACAAATTCAGTTCCATTATCTGTTCTAACATTACGGACTGTGGCATTCAAACGAACTTGAATATTTTTGATGCATTTGATGATAGCGTCAGGAGCTTCATCCTTTGATCTCAAAAATTTGACCCAAGTAAATCGTGAGTAATCATCAACAATCACCAAGATGTACTTTTTCCCATTAATGCTCTCCACACGCATCGGGCCACAAAGATCCATATGCAGAAGATAGAGTTTCTCTTGGTTAGTGTCTTCAGCTTTGGGTTGATGAGAGGATTTCTTGCTTTTGCCTAATGCACATGCTGAACACAGATGATCTTTCTTAAATTTAAGCTTTGGAATGCCTCGTACAAGACCGTATTTGGCTAGCTTGTTTAGAGTACCGAAGTTGAGATGAGATAACTGATGGTGCCATAACCAGCTCTTAGTCTTTGAAGCTTTTGAAAGTAGACAGATCGCAGAAGTCTTTAGCATGTCATCAAGAGAAATTGTGTACAAGTTTGTGTCTCTGGATCCTGAAAGTAGATCAACACCTTCTAAATTCCAAATAAAGCAAGTGTTTTTCCAAAAAGCAACTTCAAGATCCGAGTCATAGAATTGTCCAACTGAAAACAAGTTATGTCCGAGTCCCTGAACATAATATACCCTTGAGATAGTAACATTCCCCAGCTGATAATCACCATAACCCATAATCTTTGCAATCTGGTCGTTTCCGGATCTAACAGTTCCCAGAAATTTATTGACGAAATTCATGAGCTGAGAGCGGTTCCCTGTCATATGTTTTGAGCATCCGGAGTCCAGATACCAGAGAACAATCTGGACAACCTGTCATTGACAAGAGAAGAAGAAGATAGAACATCGGTAGCATTGGATCCCCCATAATGATTGGGTTCCAAGTTGTTAGCAATCCTAGATTCTATAATCTTAGATTTTTTACTTGAACCAACAGAATTTACTAGTTTGGGTCTCATGCTATAGATTTAATCTCTTGTTTTTGTGTTTCTACTGAGTGAGTAGTGGTTTCCTTAAGAGGCACTACTTTAGTAGAAGTGATCCTAGTTAAAGGGCACGAGTTACCAACTAAAGTAAAAAGTTTTCCTGTTGGTTTCCACTTATATCCTACTTCAGTGAACACTTTACTCGTAGGTTTCCAAATATTATGCAGTTGGTTTTGCTTAGACTTAGATTTAGAGCGCACATTCACATTATTTACAAAATCAAGGAAACACACATCATGATTTGCATCAAACATACATTGCTTACATTTAACACAAATTAATTCAGAATTCACATTTAACATAGTATGCTTAACATTTGCATCACAAATAGGGTCTTTAACACGATTCTTTTTATTAGAATTTAAATTAACTCTCCTAAGTTGGACTTCTACTTTATTCTTCATGTTGCTACATGGTGGTTACGAGATCCTATCATTCTTTTTATTGCATGTAGGCTTTGATCTACTAGCATTAGTAGAACTCTTCAATCTTGTAAAAGGCAATACAGGTGTGTTAGAATTTAGTGTTTTGGATGACTCTACCTGTTTATGAATGTTGCTTGAGGATGTGAGAGGTTCAGAAAACCTAACTTTCTTGACTTCGTTCATTGGTGTGACCGCAACCAATTTCTCACTAGGTTTTGTGAAACTAGGGCATGTCTGAGAAACATAGACTAACAATTCCTGAACGTGTTTTGTAAACTTGCAAGCAGAGTCTAAGAGAGGTTCACTACGATTCTGATTTCTAGCG
Source organism: Tanacetum coccineum (assembly GCA_026074375.1). Taxonomy (NCBI): domain Eukaryota; kingdom Viridiplantae; phylum Streptophyta; class Magnoliopsida; order Asterales; family Asteraceae; genus Tanacetum; species Tanacetum coccineum. Next base: position 32,021 of record BQNB010073154.1, read on the forward strand.
CGTTCTACAAGACCACGTATGGTGTCAGTATTTTCTTTAGTCTTCTTCAGATAATCCTCATGCGCATCTCTATTGTTCTTAAGTCTATAAGAAATAGGTATCATGTCTAGCTTGAACATGCCTAGAGCAATAGTGGTGGCAATGGGTATTTATGTAGCATTTTCAATAATTTCTTTCCTTTTTA
>BQNB010073155.1:3791-32203 GCA_026074375.1 Tanacetum coccineum
TTTTACAATAAGCTAGACTAAAAAGCTAATCTATACTACTCCTAAAATTATACTACTCTACTTGAAAATAAATCCTAAATCTCTAACACTCCAAAAATGAGCTGCTGCGTCTGTATTTATAATCACCAAGTGGGAGGGGCATTTTTGTCCTTTTAGGTTATCCACCACTCATATTGTAAGATATGAGTGTATTTTGGTCTTTTTTCCATCCACCAACCGCCTCATTATTGCCTTGGATCTCCACACGACAACCTCGGACTGACACACGCCTGACACCCTCGAATCACGCGTTTTGGACACGTGTCATGCTCTGATTGGCCAACCGCCGCCACCTCATACTGCCACCTGACATTCCCAGCCACCTCGTATGAACAGTACCTTGTACCTGCCACCTCGTACAAATCATTTGTTGTGTCGCGTGTCACCACCTGAGTGGTGTCACGTGGCCTGCCAGCCCTCACCGGAGCCACCACTAGACCACCGGTCAACGATGGTCAACAGCGGCAGTCAACGGTAGCCAACGACGGTCAACGGCGGCGGACCACCGTCGGACCACCGGTCAACGGCGGCGGACCACCGCCGGACCACCGGTCAACGGTGGTTGACCGCTAGTCAACAGCCGGGTCTGGTCGGGCGTGGGCCGGGTCTGGATCGGGTCTTGGGCCAGGTCTGGATCGGGTCTTGGGCTGGGTCTGGATCGGTTCGCGTCTGGGTCCGCCACGTGGTACCACGTGTCAGTTGACGTGGCGTGGAGGGGATCAACCCTCCTGCGTTTCGAACCCACGACCTCTTGGTATGAGTTTTAACTCAACCAATGAAACCAACTGCGCTAGGCAGTGTTTCAATTATATAATGCAATATAATTTATTTAACCCTTATTTGGTCTAGTTCATTTATACTAGTATTAAAGGTTCAAACAGGGACAAAAAAGGTTCAAAATAAAAAGGTTCAAATATGAAAGGTCGGTACCGTTAGACTCGTAATTTCGTGCTCTTTCTAATGGTATGATCGAGGAAAATTAACGACTTCGTTTCGACCTCGATAAACGTGAAAACGTCGTCGAAAGTCACCCGAAAATTACCGTTTTTGCTTTGTTTTCAATCCTTTGTACCTGTAAGACATAAAAACACAATACAAACATATTTGCAACATATTTATCCATATTTTAGTGTTTTAGTCCGTTTATTAGCATTTTCCGGGGTACAAATGATGTGTGTTTTAGCACATATCAAAATTCCCCCACACTAAGCCATTGCTGGTCCCACACGCAATGTAAATAAAACACGCCCGGAAATAAATAATTAAATCCCCTTTTAAATTATGACCCCTCACAATCAAACAAGAACAGAAAAGGTCCATTAAGAAGGTTCAAAAATCATTTATTTCGAAAGCGCCCCCGTTTTAACCACTTATTTAATAATAATAAAAACTAAGATAAGAATTAAATAACATTATTTAAAAGGCTTTAAGAACGGGAGTTCGTCATCCTTGATTTTTCACAATCCCCAAACTAAGCTTAAAACGAAATCACAGTTAAATATAAGATTAGATGCTAACACTATACTCCAATAAAATGCTAAATAGGTAAGTATAAAACAAACTTTTCGCATCGCCTTCATTCCTAATTTTTCCTCTAAGGATTTTTTATTTTTGGTGACAAATAAATTATGTCCTTATTTAAATAAAATAACCCGGTTTAGACCACAATTAGTTTGAAATCCTTTCCTAAAGAGACGATATGGTGAGAATAAGGTCCACATTAAGGTTCTAATTTCGCATGATTTAGGGGTTATCCTTTTTATTTCATCCGCAACAACTCAACTACGAGTCCAGAGACGGAGGCTTTATTTAGATAACCCCGGAGCGAAATTTGCCTTTATACTTATTAATAATGCAACAATATTTAAACCTCTACCTTTTAGAAGGCTGCAACATCGGTTGTGAGCCGGCAAGATGCAGCAAACTTTTATCAGTCTCGGATTATTACTATGTGCCTTATTTAGAAGACTGCAACATCGGTTGTGAGCCGGCAAGATGCAGTAAACTTTTATCAGCCCACAGTTTTATTATTATTACCTCCACCCTTTAAACGACTGTCACATCGGTATGCGAGCCGACCATGATCCAGAAGTCTTATTTCGGCTTCGTTTTATTACATAACATTTATTATTATTAGCCAAATTTTCAAATCCTGTGGTCTTTTAACAACTGCCACATCGGTATGCGAGCCGACCATGGTCCAGGAGTCTATTTCCCCACAACACTGACAAAACCTCGATGTGTACCTTACTTTCACCAGAAGGAATCTCTACGAAGTGATTTAAACTAAGAATCGCAAAAACCTAAAGCAACTTTATTTTATTCAACAATTATATAGCGTTTATTAAGCTGGTGGGAGCAAAAAGCCACAATTAACCTCTATGAGCTCTAAAGATATCCAACTAAAACCACATCTTACATCAAATTTATTATTTACTCTATCATTTATCGTTCTTTGCAAAACTTAAAGTAAGGCAAACCGCAGATAGTCTCGAGCTAAGGGAAAGCTAGAGTTTAAAACTCGATCAAGTCAAAAGCTACCAAGTTCTACGGGCCTACTTATTACTAACATTTTTATATTTTCATCATCATTTAATTTTAAATAAATAACATAAATAAAACAAAATTTTTTTAAAATTTTGGTCAAAACGGGGTTGCGTGGGAACACAAATAGGCACAGGTATGATCATATTTCGATAGAAATCCCCCCCCCCCACACTTAGAATGGAACATTGGCCTCAATGTTCAAAAATGTCGGGTTTTACCCCCACACTTAGGAATGAAAAAGGCAAATGCAAAATTTCAAGTGTGAAAGATGAAACAAATAAAGAGCATGAATAGGGATTTAAGGATTCCAAAATAAAGCAAAAGATCGTAAAGACGCGATTATTGAGAATTAAAACAAGCATCCGGGTCCTTCATGATCTTGAGGAATCCTGCAAGCAAAAACAATACACAAACCAAAGAAAGAAGCACTCCCCCACACTTGGGCTATAAAATCACACACTTATTTATTAAGAAAATAGAAAGAAATAAAAGACACTGGTTGTCTCCCGAGAAGCGCTTGTTTTTGTGGCGAGTCTCTAGCTGACTCTCCCGAATTCCTGGTCCGTGGGCATAAACAGAAGAATAGAAAAATCACTAACGGATTTTCATGTGCCACCGACTTAAGAGAAGAAAAATGAAAAGTGAAAATGCTGGGGTCAAAGATTGTGTCTTCATTCCCGGAAGAGAAAAGACAATAAGAAATCACCGGATAAGTGAAATAAGGAAGGAAGGTTCGGATAATGAGGTCCGAATCTATCAAAAGGGTGGGATGGGTGGGTAACACATTAGGCACATGAACACGAGGTTCTCCCATAACAACGTTGGTCAACTCACCCTGATCGGGCTCAATCTCAAAATGAAATGAATCATACTCGGGAAGAGAGTTATTAGCAATGAGTATGGTACTCGCCTACTACAGTCACTTCCGTATATCGCTAAAAAGACACGGAATTCGGTAAATAATTATCCCGAATAAAAAAAGAGAGAGAGAATACGACTTCATCAAAGAAAGAGTTACTAACGGGGATAGGAAATGAAGAAGGAGACTTGAGCACACAATTAGGAGTGGAGTTATCATTCAAAGATTCGATATTAGCAATAAGACGATTGATGTTCAATAATTTCTCTCGAAGAATAACGTCTTGGATTTTAATAATAACTCTAATCAAACTCATCCTTCACTTAGATCACCATCACTCACATCCTCATAAATCTAACGATCTCCAAATCGGGAGGTGATGCTTCAACGTACTCGATGTCCTCAAAATTAACGTCATCACTTGAAGTATCATCATCGTTGGAATTGACGACAATCTCAGAGTGATCTTTGAAAGCTTAAGAGGGTAGGGTTAAACACAAAGAGCTTAATTCACACACATAGAGAGACCGTTGAAATACCCTCGACTCCTCTTGGATCAGGACAAGCTCCTCAACACTAGACATTATTACTTCGTCTGATTCAGTTGTCAGAATAGTGTCAAGATGCTCATCCTCCATTATGAGAGAGTCAACGGGCTCCTCGGTTAGTAAAACAGGTGTGATTGCAATGGTATAGTCCTCATCATCATCATAGCAAATGGGAATCTTCCAATATCGATCTTTAGCCGCTTGATCTTCCGCAATTCGCCTTTCTTCTTCCTCTTTTTGCATAATTTGACCAACCATATTACCTATGGATGTCATTTTCTCCACAAGCTTGTTTTGAGAATTGAGAAGGTCATTTTGAACATTGAAGAAGTAAATGACCCGTATATTGTAGCGGTGAGTTGGTCAAAACCGAATAATTATAACATAAACCGGATTAAGGTTCGCTATAATACATAACGATGACATTGAAAATTCTCGTGAGGACCCCCACAATCTTCACAACAAGGATATTGTTGTGGAAAACTCGGTGAAGTTTGTGGAAAATAATCAAAGTTTTGATTGGAACACTGGTCCTGATTGTAGACAAACGGGACTTGTGGTGGACAATCATAACCGTAATGAGAATCGTTCCCACATAACTCACAAGAGTATGGTACATATTGGGGTTGTGGAGGGTGGTTTGCAAAAATTGGAGAATCATTAGAAGAGTACGGAGTTGAAAATTTGATTGGATGATCATTTCCAACATACAATAAAAACAAACACCATTTGCTAGTTATAATATAGAGTACTGGGAACAAATTCATTACAACCACATTGTTGCATTATCCAAAAAGACATTGTTGTTTGCAAACTGTGCAAATTTTGTAGATCTCATTAAGATTTGATTGTATTTTCAATGTTTATGTGCTTTTTTTAACCAGTTTATGTGCTTAACCCACACTATAAAGTTACATTCATAAAATAGTTTGCATTAAATGTACTATTGATTTTGTTCTAAAATTATTGTTCATCTTTTATTTTCGAGATGTCCTAAATTAATTGTCCACTACTGAAAATAAATAAGGAAATTTGATTTTGATTACCACATTACCTTTATTTGAAATTATATTTACCAACTTTAAAGAAAATACTAAAACTTTGTTAAGAATAAAACCGTCATTTTGTAAAAAAATAGAAAAAGAAAACAAAAATAATTATATTTTTCATAAACTACATGTTTTTGTCGGAGAATAATCATTTTGGAACGGTGAAAGTGCTATTTGTCATGAGCTAGTACCAACTCAAATATTTTGTAAAGTGTTTGGTGTATTGAATGATATTATCAAGTACTTGTACTAGGGTCATGAAGTTTTTTCTCACTTTATCAATTGATAAAAAGACATATCTTACATAGTTACATATATTACTGTGATCACTAAAAACGAATAGAATACTTATTATCCTATTGAGCATTAAGTCGGTAAAAGTCATTGATGAAGCTAACATTTATTGGGGATCAATACCGGCCATTTCACGACCACACCTAGAAGGGGTCGGGTCCGATTGATTTGAATAGGTTCATTTGTAAAGATACAATTCTGAATGGAGTAATAATTGCTTTAACTTTTAAATGAAGGAATTCTGGATGATGTATTTTTTTAAGAGGTTATTATACAAAGAAGTTACTATATTTTCCTAAAAAGTTCGCATAAGTTATTAAACTTTCATTTTGTTCACTTAGATTACTAAACTTATGAAATATGACATTTGGGGTTACTCAACTTGCAAAAATATACGTAAACATCATTGAACTTGTAAAAACATGACATTTATGTTACTTAACTTATCTAAAAATATACGTCCAGGTTGCTCGGATTAACATTGAAATTATGAGGGTGTATGTTTATCAAAAGTTCAGTAACCTAAGTGAACAAAATGAAAGTTGAGTAACTTAGGCGAACTTTTTTCGAAAGTATAGTAACTTCTTTGTCTATTAACCTACCCTTTTTTTAAGTGATTTGCAAACTTCATCGATTAATTTGCACACTCAAAATATTTGTGTCTTGTTATTTATACTTTCTACATCACCATTTTGATAAACGTCAAACGCGTGTCGTAGTAATATATGTATATCTCGTCAGATAAGACAATTACTTTAGGAAAAATAATAGTCTATCTTCCGAGTGTCGTTTCCACGACGAGAGATTAATTGAAATCATAGAATTTCGTTTGGTGCTTGAATGACAAATAATTTTGGTATTGGTCTTAAACCTCATTTTTTATACTAAAAATTAAACTAATATAATTCTAAGATTAAAAACTATAAATTATACTAAAATTGATCATTAATGACAAATATCTTGCTAAGTGACGTGAAATCTTCCTAAGTGCGGGCTTAGGTTTAACGAATTAAAAAATCTTAGAAACAAGTTGCAAGAAATTAAATGAAAAGTAAAGTAAAAATGGCTTTTTTGAAAATAAATACAAATATTTAATTGCATTAAAAAAAAATGACGGTATGTAAATTTGCTATTATTTTTGTTTAAATCTTTTTAAACCGCACTTACATTCCAATCACTAATCCTTAGCAACCATAAGTTAACTACTCACTACCCTGGCAATATCAAATAAGCTACATTTATAAAATAACTAATTAAATCTACACTAAGTTATATTGAAATATGATAGAAAGATGTAAACAAATTGAAGACCGCAATAAACGATAACCACTTCGATCTTACAAACTTAATAGAACAAAAAGTTTATTACTTTTAAGCTCTACTTCACTAATTAGGCAAATAAAAGTGTCAACTTTATCGACTAATTCTTTCATAAAAACTATAAAGAATAAAAATTTTATCTTTTATCAACCTTATAAGACCTTAAAAAGCTCCGGCCCTTAAGATGAAGAAGGATGGAATAAGGATAAATAAGACTTTAAAAGGATTAAGACAAAATAAGCTAATAATAATGAAAACTTTTTTAGAAAAATAACTATTTTGAAAACTAATTTTTGTAAAAATAAAACTAGATTAAATCTAAAAACTAGAATAAGCTAAAAAACTATCAAGGCTTTTTCAAAGAAATGATGAAGAATATAAGCTTATAAACAAGCCACTTCTCAAATAAGCTACAATTACCCTTCGAAATAAGCTCTAGCTTAATAAGCGATAAGAAAAACTAGTAAAATTTAGAACTTTATGACTAAATAAGCTAAATGATAAGCTCTCGAAGAAAAATGTGCTCAAGACTAATGAATACAGTCGAGTAGGAGACTCATGACACCCTTTAAGCATTCGTACCGAGCTTAATCAAACAATAAGGCATTGGTTTGAAAAAGTAAAGAGAAGAAAGAGAATAAAAATGAGATAAGCAAGCTATTTAGAATATATTCTAACGACAATAAGCTAAAGAAAAACCTTTAGATCTAAGATCTACCCGAAACTAAGTGTTCAATCAAGTGAACTTGGATCGGGTGTAATTTAAAGATTTAGGATATAAGAAAAATAAGCTAGAATAAAAAGCAACAATTTTATGCTTGTAAATTAAGCTAAAAATATAATGATCTATATTTTTAGATCTAATCCACCCGAAACTAAGGTGTTCAATCAAGTGAGCTCGGATCGGGTATGATTAAGGATTAGATCTATATAAAGAAAAGAAAAAAAAAAAGCTTGAATAAAAATAAGCAATCGAAAAATAAGCTAACATAAGCTCACTCGAAAAGCTCTAAATTCGAAAACATTATAAAATAAGTCTAGTCCAAATAACTATGAAAGCAGTAGCTTATTAGAATATAAGCTTAAGAGATGGGATCCAAAAATAAGCTATAAGCATGAGCTTATTTGGAAATAAGCAAAAGAAAAGAAAGAGCAGAAAAATAAGCATTAAGAAATAATAAGCATAAAAACCAACCTCAAACATCTTCATTTAATAAGCTCAAAATCCTTGATTACAATAAGCTAAATAAGAAGCTATAAAAGCTTTTACAATAAGCTAAAAATTATATTCTATACTACTCCTAAATCTACACCTACTACTAATTTGAAAATAAACTTATAATTTAATACTACCATCTAACACTACTCACTAACATCAAATGCTGCTGATGCGTGTGATATATATAGCCCAAAGTAGGTGGGGGTATTTTCGTCCTTTTAGGTCATCCACCACTCATATTGCTAGATCTGAGGGTATTTTGGTCTTTTTTTTTTTCCTCAACCAACTCCCGGCATCGGGGAGTTTTGGTTGATGGGGAGGTCAGGGCGGGGATGGCAAGAAGGGGACGAGGTGGGGCCGTGGGGATGTGGGGGGGGGGGGGGGGGGGGGGGGTGGGCATCCACCGGAGGGGGGAGAGGGGGGGGTCAGCGGGGGGGGGGGGCAGGGGGGGGGGTGTGGGGAGGGGCGGGGGGGGGTTCAGACCACGTTTTGGGGGGGGGGCACACCCGGCCAGGTATGCGCGAGCGTGACAAGCGGCGTCTGATGTGGCCAGGGCCGCCACGGGCTGAACCAAGGGGCGAGGGGTAGCGGTGCGTACCCTCGTAGCCTGGGGGGGTCGGGCTACCGGGGGTCTGGTGCGGTCGGGGCTTTTTACAATAAGCTAAAAATTATACTATACTACTCCTAAATCTACACCTACTACTAATTTGAAAACAAACTAATTTAATACTACCATCTAACACTACTCTCTAACATCAAATGCTGCTGATGCGTGTGATATATATAGCCCAAAGTAGGTGGGGGTATTTTCGTCCTTTTAGGTCATCCACCACTCATATTGCTAGATCTGAGGGTATTTTGGTCTTTTTTCCTTCTACCAACTGCCTCATTATTGCCCATGATTGGCATGGATTCACGCACTCTGACCTCGTTTTGACACACGCCAGATGCCACGTGTCACGCTCTGATTGGCCAGCCGCCACCTGAAACAGTACCTCGTACCTCGGACTGACACCTCTGCCTGCCACCTCGTACCTTGTACTGACATGTCAGCTGACATGTCAGTCTGCACCTCGTACTTTCCTGCAATCTGACATTCAATCATTAGAATGCCACGTGTCACCACCAGAGTGGTGCCAGGTGGCGTAAGTACTGTTCTGTCACCGTCCGGTCAGCTGCCGCCGGATGACCGGTCAATGGTGGTCAACGGCGGCAGTCAACGGTGGTTAACGGCGGTGGACCACCGCCCAACGGCGGCGGTCAACGACGTCAACGGTGGCGAACCACCGTTGACCACCGCCGGACCACCAAGGGACCACCGGTCAACCACCGGTCAATGGTGGTTGACCGCCAGTCGACCGACGGGTTACAGCCGGGTTAGGTCGGGTATTGGGCCGGGTCAAGTCGAGTCTTGGGCCGGGTCTGGATCGGGTCGGGTCTGGGTTCGCCACGTGGTGCCACGTGTCAGCTGACGTAGCGTGGAGGGGATTATATCCTTCCTGCATGAATTGAACCCTCGACCTCTTGGTTTGAGTCTCAAAGGAAACTACAAGACCAACTGCGCTAGGCAGTAGTCTTGTTATATATATACATAATTATTTACTTACCCCTTATTTGGCCAAGTTTATTTATACTAGCATTAAAGGTTCAAACAGGGACAAAAAAGGTTCAAAATAAAAAGGTTTAAATATGAAAGGCCGGTACCGTTGGACTCGTAATTTCGTGCTCTTTCCAATGGTGTGATCGAGGAAAATTAACGGATTCGTTTCGACCTCGATAAACGTGAAAACGTCGTCGAAAGTCACCCGAAAATTACCGTTTTTGCTTTGTTTTCAATCCTTTGTACTTGTAAGACATAAAAACAAAATACAAACATATTTGTAACATATTTATCCATATTTTAGTGTTTTAGTCCGTTTATTAGCATTTTCTAGGGTACAAATGATGTGTGTTTTAGCACATATCATGGTCAAACCCCCAAGATCCTATTCTATTTCTAGTTATTTTGGTGTGAAAAGTTATAGTTTCATCAAATTTATTAACATGTTCTCTCATTTTGTGAAAACTATCTTTTACCAAACTGATTGATGGAAGTTCACGAGGAATTTCCTTCTTTAAAACTGGTTCGGATAGAACTTGTGGTTTTACAACAACGGGTTGTGAAATATGTAACCAATATGACTGTTCTGCAGAAAATTGTTTCTGAGGCACAAAATGCTTCGCAAAATGTTCAGATAATTTATTTAAAGCCACATAATCAACGGGTTTAAGATTTACTTTGTGCTTCTTTAAGCTTGGATCATCTTGTTTTGCTAGCAATTTTAACCTACTTTCTTCAGCCAATTCTAAGGTTTCCTCAGTATGAGTTACGGATAAAGTAGCATGTGTCTTAACAATAGTATTGCCATCATACAAAGCAGGTACTTTCCATCGAGCTTGAGAGAGATAAAAAGGATTTTGATAACCAAGTGCTGTTTTGTGACTTTCATCATAAAAACTTGAGGTTTTGTTAACATATGCATCATTTGCGTAGACTGACCCATTTTGTAAACCACATTGGCTAAAGCTTTATTTTTCTTTTGTAAATTAATGACTTCGTCATGATATTTATCTTTCTTTTGCTTAGACTCCTTTTTCAAACATTGAACAGTTGTATAAAGTCTTATGACTTTCAACTGTTGCATTGAGTTGTAGTTTTAATGAGTGTATCTGTTTTTCAAAATCCACAACCTTTGAATTTCTGTCAACAATAACCTGTCTTAATTGACCATCAATATACTTTTCTCTATCATTTAAATCAAATTTTTGTCTTTGTTCAAATTTTTTGACTTGTTCTTTATATCTTTCAAGCTCGGCAGTTAAAGTCTCATTTAATTTACTATTTTCTTGTTGCACATTATTACATTTTGCAATTTGACTTGTAACACCCCCAAAATTTGGAATGTAGGGGAAAGGCAACATGGGGTGCTACTTCATAGTCGTAAAGTACAAGTCACAGAAAATAACCTCAAAATGAGACGTTTTGAAATACATTTCAAAATGTTTCATATTTGATACATTAAAAACACCAGAGTTTGCAAACAGGTCCCAACAGTTTCAAAATAAAACAAGTGTTTAAACATGACAAAATGTTTAGATAAAATTTTCATCGAATGTAATAATAGAAATTCTTTACAAAACACATTATTTTTTTAAAATAAGTTTTATCAAATGTATAAAGTGTAGAGTCTCCAAATACATATCCGTGCGGCTTCCCTCCGAGCAAAATACCTGAAAACCTAAGATAAAACATGCTAAAAAATCAACAAAATTGTTGAGTGAATTCATAGGATTTAATCATAAAACAATGATTAAGTAAATCGAGTAATGTTATTGAAATCAAATAGTTTAGTGGACCACATGATTTAAGTAATAATAGACTATGAAATGAATTCAATAGTACAAAACATGTATTATTGCACTAAGCTCATGACCCCGAAACCTTAACTAGTTTTGTGCCCCAGGGAAAATATAGGATGCTTGCCAACAACCTAACTGTCCTCACAATGTTAAATGCACCATGGTCAACTTGTGATCAAAAATTCCAGGCGGGGATTGTCAGTCCCAATAGATCTATCCATAACACTCGCACTTGCTACATTAGCAATTAACGGTTCATGATTGTTAGGGACTTAAATGGCAAATGCGGTAACTTAGGCAATAATATTCAGGCATTAATCTGGATAGCATAAAATGTTAAAAGCACTTGTGTCCAAAGTAAAAGTAAGCATGTAATCTTACCCCGTAGAGTTTGTAAAACAAGTAAATAGAAAAGGGGCTATGAACTCACCTTTTGCGAAATGACAAAATCAATGTTGTTAGCTGAAGTAATCAAAACCCCTAAGAGTGCGAACCCTAAAACAATGGACGATACTTAGAAAATAAGCAACTAGAACATAAGAGACGATATATAATGTAGTATTTTATAAAATGTTTTTCTTTAATCGGATCAAGTATGGCATTGCGTCTTAGATGTATAGGTTAAACATACTCAAAACACAAGTCTAAATATGAATTTATATGATTTTTAGGATATACTTAAGTTTATTCATACACAAACTTAATATGTGTCATTTATGTTTGTACGTCTATCTAAAGTCTTTATTACCAAAATTTATGAATGTTTCCCAATTTCACGCGGCATAAGTCAAGATTTGTAATAGATATAAGAACGAGGTTTTCGTGTACAGGAAGCCATGTGAATATATTTTTCCAAAATGTGGGCCCCTACTACCCAATATTCTGAATACCTGAGTGAATATTAACATTTAACCATTTAATTACATGTGAAGTTTTACCTCTGTATATTAACCGCTTCACCAGATACGGACATAGAATGATAATTTAAAATTGCTATTGATAGTGTCGCTAAGGAGGATTTTGTTAGAACTAGACCCTAGATGTCCTCTATAGGTATCATATTTTTATTTTTAAAAGTTAGTAAAAAATTCTGAAGTTATACCCTTATTTCCAACAGTACCTCTGATTTGACTATTTTTAGAAAATCAACGATAACTCACCCATCCGAAATGGTTAACACTCCATCCAAATGGCTATGTGTTCTTAAGACATATACCTAGGTCACTATTGACTTATCCAGAACATCCCAAGTCAAAAATCTTTCTATACACACTAATCTATTTAACTTTTCCAAACTGTCCCAAACAAGGTGTGACAAATTTATTTAGCTTACGAAAACGGACGCAAATTGAAATATACGGATGCTATTTAAGTGAAAACAATTGGAGGTGATACTACTAAGGGTCCTATACTATTATATAATGATTGTTTTACAAGAGGTTTGTATAAAAAACATGGAGTTATGCTCCATTTCCTAACACTAGGTTTGATTCGACTAGTTTTAATAATTCGGCCGTATCTCACTCATCCAGAAGAGATACGGCTCTATCCAATTAACCAAATGGACTTAAGACATAGGCCTATCTTTCTATCAAAACTCCTAGGTACCTCATGACCAATTTTTTTTCGTAATAACCTGTTTTGCTACTGATGTAAAAAACAGTCCCAAAAACTTTTACAAATCCAATCCAAACACCATTTTAATTCCTCTAAAACCTTACACAATGCCATACCTAATTATTGAACACAATAATAAACCCAAAAACACAAGAATTTCCAGAATCAAAGATGAAAATTCATGGCCAAAAACTATCAAGAATCAAGGATTAAGGACTTACAAAGGATGATTAATTAGAGATAAAAACACAAAGAAACCCTTCCTTGATTAGCTGAATTAAATACAATTATCCACTTGATAGATCAAAACCCCAATCAAATCTTCAAGAAAATCACCAATTAAATACTCTAAACTCCGATTCGATTCACAAACTTTGCAAGGAGTATAAGGAGGATGTTGTAGTGCATAAAATATATAAGAAATTTTTGTGAGATGGTGGTGGTGTTGGTTGGAATCCACGGCAGCAAGAGAAGGAGTAAAGAAAATTTTGTGTTTTCTTATTTTTGTTGATTTGCTCTATGTGAAATATTGGTGGAATATGTTTGATGTATATGCAAATGGTGCTAGACAAGTGTTTCATTAAGAAGCAAAAATGGGACACTTATGAGAAGTTAGTTACCACTTGGACAATTTGTGTGATGATAAGAGAGTTAGTGATTAGTTTTTGGTATAAATATTGAATAAGTGGGTAGTTTTAGAGCCGACGAGTAAAAACATAAAATATTCCGAGAGTTAAGGCGGAACCACGAAGCGAAAACGTATATGATAAAAATATTATTTTAATATATAGGATACTTTTCTGAAACAATAATTTACAGAGGGCACGAAGACGGATATTAATTCTAAACTCGGCTCAAGCTTAACTAGGAACGAATAATTTCTAATCTGGTAAATAGTAAAATGAATAGTTTTTACTCAAAGTAAAAAAAGAAATGAAGTATATATTATATATTGACCTTGGAAAATGTGAAATGTCACATGACTAGACATTTCTTCAATGACAGACATTAAAAGTTCATCTTGTTGTGTAGATGAACTAGTGCTTTGAACAACCGGAGTTTCAGTTTCTTGCAAATATTGTTCATAAGAAATGATATTACTATCACTTGTTATGTCAATTTCTATGGTATTGTTAAAAAATGGTTGTTCAGAACATTGGTTATCTTGCACACTTTGAGAACTCATATCATTTTCTTTATTTGTGTCATGAAATGGTACTTCTGAAAGAACGTCTAAGTCATAGGAAGAAAGATTTTCCATGAGAACTGCCTTAGCTGAGGGAAGTAGAGAACATCATCACAATCAGAATCAAAAGCATCAAGATCATCAGTTTGAAACGCTGCTGGTGTTGGGATTTCCTAAGATGCTTGAGCTTGAATGATTGTATCCCCATTATCTGCTAAGAAGGCCAACTGTTCTGGATCCAAATAAGCTCTTGATTCCAAAGCTTTAGACAGCAACATCTTCTCCTTAAACCATGCAGAGTTCTTGCGCCTTTTTGGTTTAGTGCACTGTCTAGCAAAATGACCTTCCTCTTGACAATTGTAACACTTAACCACCCTAGCTTGAACTGGAGCCCTTTGTCTGTTAACACCCAGATTTATAGTAGTGGTCCTTGCCTTATTATTAGCATATCCCTGTGTTTGTCTCCCCTATACTTTCTGAATTGTGACCCTTTCGTCTTGAATGGTTGCTTGGTTTCTAAGATTAGATGAGGTTCTCAGCTGATTGTTTTTTTGTAGGAAACGTGAAGCAAATGTTGTGCTTAAAAACGTCATTGCCTTGTTTAAATTGGCTATAGGATCATCAGACGGGTTAAAAGATGGAACAACTAGTCCTGAATCCAACTCTAGAAAAGATGGTTGCATTGGTTGATGAATTGCAGGTGCTTGATAGGATTGTTGCAAAGCAGGTGCTTAATATGTTTGTTGTTGAACCACTTGAGAGTAAGTAGCAACTTGTGGCTGATACTGTGATTGTTGAATAATTGGTGCATCATAAGAACGTTGTGGTGCAGAAGATGGGTAGGATTGTTGTGAAGCAGAGGATAGCTGTGGATAATACTGAGTCGGGTTTAAACAAGATGGAGAATTGGCAACTAAAGCAATCTGATCCAAATACCTTTGTCTTGCTAAACGAACTTCATTGGCATGAGCTTCATGTTGCCTTAGATGTGCATACAAGTGATCAAAGTTGGTGGTGTGCATGTCTTTTGCTAATTTGACGTCCGTGACAAATTTGCTCCATTCAGGTTGAAGATGATTGACAAACTTTGTGTTGACTTGGAGTGGTTTCATTGCCATGCCAATGGTATGCATATCATTGATCAGCTGGGCAAACTGCATGTAATACGAATGAATTGTTTCTCTAGGCATAGAAGTGAATGTGTAAAAATCATCATACAACTTAGACTCTCGCTCTTGCAATGATAACTCTGAACCTTGAATGAGTAATTTGACTCTATCCCAAATCTGCTTTGAATCTTCATTATGATTAACGAAATTGTAAATGTCTTGAGGTAAACCTTGCAAAACAATGTTTGTTGCCGTGATATCAACTGATTCACGAAGCTTTTCTTCATCTGTGAGATCAGTGTAAGTTCGTACTCTAACTGTTGCTGGAGTGGTTTCAGTTCTGGGTTCTACAATGGTTCCATATTGGAAAGGTCCATTAAGTACAGAGTCAACAAGCAACTTTCCATTTGGCTTGCCTTTGATGTACAATAGCATACGACTTTCCCATGAACTGTAATTAGTCTTATCGAGCATAAGGGGACGGTTGTCAGCCCCGACAACAATGACATTTTCTGCTAATGATAAACTCATTTTGAATTACTTGAAGTGTGAATTAAAATTGTTTGATCGATTCAGTGATTGATGAGAATTATGTTAAAGTGATGTTGTTATAAGTGATTTTGTCCTTGTTAATTCACAGGATTTTACTAATCTTGATTAAACCGGGAAAATAAGTTAATACTTCACGGGATTTTACTAATCAAATATAAACCGTTGAAATTAATTAGTTGTCCAAAGTGTCACAAAGCCTGTTAGTCACAAATCACAGGTGACACAAACTGCAAAGAACACAAATCGCAGATTGCACAAATCGCAGACAGAGTTTTGTTTCCCAATTATGTAACAAATCGCAGACAGCCCAAAACCTGTAAGTCACAAATCGCAGACTGCACAAATCACAGGCAGAGTTTTGTGTCCTAAATATGTAACAAAACGCAGACTGCACAAAACCTGTAAGTCACAAATCGTAGATGACACAAATCGCAGACTACACAAATCGCAGGCAGAGTTTTGTGTCCTAAATATGTAACAAATCGCAGACTGCACAAACCTGTAAGTCACAAATCGCAGACTGCACAAATCGCAGGATGCAAGCACAAATCGCAGGCTTCAAACACAAATCGCAGACATCAAGCACAAATCGCAGAACGCATATTTTTCTTGAAAAACAAACTTTTAAATCACTTAAAAGACACACTTTTTGACGTTTTTGATCCAAACCACTTGTACAACTAACTATATCTAAGCTAGAACTATCTTAAAAACACAAACTTTAAGGTTTTTAAACAAAAAAATTTGTTTTTAAGAAAATAGTACACGAACTTAAAAAAAAATCATGGGTTTTGATCAAGAAAAACGCACATAAATTCACACAATCACCCCATGGCGACTGATACCAATTGATGATATTCACAAATAAGTAATCCTATGAGTAACCTAAGAGACTAGAGAGAGAAAGGATGGTTGGAGAAAGTGTAGAGAGAAAAAACAAATAACTTAGAAAGAGAAAGTGTTTACACAAATGACCAACACCCTCTTCATGGGATGAAGAGGGTTTATATAGTACCTATAGAGGCCGACCTATCCATGGATTGACCATGGGTTTGACCTGGTTAGCTTTCTCGTAACCGAATGTTTAACTACGAGCTACAACATACAATATTGGAAGTGACCGAGTCTTTTCTCGATTCCTAACTCGTAGACCTCTGTTAAATTTTGTTCGAGCCTTCCTAACCTATTCCCCTAGAGAACGATAACAACCCCCGAGTCTTGCCTATACTACACTGCAACAATTAGGTGCACTGCCTAGGGAGTTATAAAACTTCTTGTTGAAGTCTAACGACAACCGCATCAAGTTTTTGGCACCGTTGTCGGGGAATACTTAGGTTTCGACCATTGTTTAGCTTAGGTCTACTCGCTTGATTCCTATCAAGTGAGAATTTTATTTTCGGTATATTAGCTTTCTTGTAGTCTATATTTTCTTTGTGCCTTTTGTTTGTAACTCTTTCGTTTACTATTATGATGTATGAAAGACTAGCTACCTCACCCTTTCAAAACCCACCACAAAACATAACCTTCCTTTTCCAAAGATATACCTTGATGTTCCAACAACATCAAGATGAATCTATCTATGATGCGTGGACTCGTTTGAAAAACTTAATCCAAAGAGTCCCTTATTATGGCCTCGATTTAGTCCCTTACTTAATTCTTTTATAATCATGTTGACGACTATACTCGAATGGACCTTGACTTTGCAGCAGACGAGAACCTTAGGGAATTAAGTGGTGAAGAAGCATGGGAAGCCATAGAAAATTTTTCCTAAGGCCAAAAAGAATGGGACAACTCACCAAACATTATTTATGAAAAAGAATTAGCAAATTTGAAGGCTAGAGCAAAAAGATTGTTTAGAAATAAGAAGGTTTGGGTTGAGATACATAAGGGTATAGCATGGGATAAGGTGGAAAATCCAAACCCATAAAGTACCCCACTAGTCCTCCCATCATTTAAGGAATACACACCGCCTGTGACTCACCTGGAAGAAGTAGACTAGACTACAGGAATCCCGATGGAGGTATAATCTTTACACGAACCACAACTAGAGGATTTAGGCTTAAATACTTGTAATCATGACATTCCTCTTAGTTCTAGAGAAGTTTTTAGTCTTGATGAACCGAAGCCTCAACCACAGCCCTTACCAAATTGTCCACCCTTAGATGTAAATCTAGGAGACAAAAGAGGAACCGACCCACCCATCAAACCACATAGTCTGGATAGTTTTAGGTTGAAGGTAGTAGACAAATCAACCATTATTACACTACCTTCACCTAACGTGGCGTCTTTCCATCCTAAGGATATTTATTGCTATTATCACCCATGTGTGGATGACCCTAAGAAACATTATGGATTTAAACTAGGTTTATTAGGACAAGGTGGATCCCTAGGTGTTGCTCTTTTAAATTGGGAGGTGTTTGAGAATAATTTGTTAAGAGGACTTAGTTTACTCGTTAAGCCAAATGAATTAGAAAAGGGCAAGATTAAAGAAACACACCATTTAGAGCATATAATTCAACAACCACTTTTTCAACATAAGGCTCCTTCTTACCACAATGGTGTGTACCGTTATTATCACCCACACTTAATTTTAAGTGTAGGGGAACCCTCCTATTTATTTGTTAAATAAGGGTAGAGTCAGGCACGTGACTCGAACAAAAACAAGCGCTTTTTAAGAGGCAACTCAATATTTATTTTCTCGCATTTAGGAGTGTCTTGTCTTTTTAATTCTTTATCGTTTATTTTTTTATGTTTGAATTATTTTGTGATCATGCTTTGTTTTGTTCTTAACTTCGTCTTATTGACAATTAAAGGTATTTTGCATAAAATAAGTGTAGAGGAAAATATCCAGTTTATAAGAACCAATTTAAACATATAAAATAAATTGTTTAGATTAATTCACGTCAATTTTGAGTCATATGATTGTAATGATTAATCTCAGGTTTTATGCAGGAAATAATTAATAAAATTGCGTGCAGAAAATTTTTCAAGAAAAACAAAGAAGAATTTTTCACAGACGCTGGAGATGGCGTTAGGATTTATCCTTACGGCGTCAGGCCCCCAGTCACGTGAAAATTCGATATTTTTCTATAATTTATGAAAAATAATTTGTGCAATATCTAAATTTTGTAATTTTCTTGTAAACCTGCAGAAACCTATGATTATATCATCACTTTCATCATATCTTTACTGCTTTCATAGAGTCAACCCTAAAGTTTCATTGTATATATCATTATCCCGCTGATTTTACGCTTGGTGTAGTTGTCGTTGTCTTTGATTTATAGGTTATATTTGACGAGAAGAAGCTTGGAAGTTTTTAGGAAGTTTCATTGGACGATTCTTGGAGGACGATTTAACCAGTTATCGCATGTTTCTTCTCCATTATTGAGCAAACCAGGGGAGTACTAGTTCGTTTTACTTGTTTTCTTTTCCCTTTATTCGTTCTACGGGTGCTTTTAAAGAACATTGAGGACAATGTTTAACTTAAGTGTAAGGGGAAATAAGCTTTAGAAACTATTCCTTCAATTACCATTTGCTTTGTCCTTAAAATGATGGGTAATATATCGAAACATAACGTAAAAGGTAATTTTAACCAAAATTAATTTTTTATGACACATACCGACGAAAACCAAGTATTAATAGCATCTCCTGGATAGGAATTTATATAACTAGCACAAAAACCTTTTGAATTCCACCCCAAAAATGTGAGGTTCACCTTTAGATCTATAGGAATCCGGGTATCCATTTTTGATACCCAAGATAGTTTATACCTTTAGCTTGTTCGAGTTAAGGTTCGAATGCAGTCATATATGTCTATTCCGTCATTACGGATGTGTACGTATGGTCTTTGTCGCCTTTTCTAGAACATTGGTATCGGTATTAAATTATATGAGTGTATCGGTAGTGTATTAGATTCTAGAACTTATTTTTGTGATGCATCCTGAGACCGCATAGTGAGTATTAGGATTTGTTAGATAAGAGGCACTAGGATTAACCCATGTTTTAAATTTGTATTTGTTATGATGGTCACATCGATCATATAACTATCCCACACCCGTGCTTCACACTCATTTTCAGTGCAAGACTCCCTTAGTACACCCCTCCAAGCCTATCCTTTTCATAGTTCTCATAATTTTCCGGTTAAGCCAGACTATTAATGAAGAGCATTGTTAACCCTTGAACTAATTGTTACACTCAAATCGCCTTAGCCTACCTTGTATGTACTCGCTTTTAGTACATTAATGTGTTAACCTAAGTTAATTATTGAGTACACGGTTGCTAAGTCCTTATCCTTGTAAATACAGTTTTGGGACGATTGGGATTCATGGTAGTATTTATTTCACAGAAGAATGGGGAAGAAAAGTTAATACCCCCATATGTTTGTCAGATGATCTCCATGTTTTGTTGATCCACCTCAATTCGGGTCATTAGTTAGATTGTAATTATGAGCCCTAAAACTCACGTGTAGGGGTGCATCTATAAACCCCAAGTTATGATGTATTATGTTCAAAAAAAGGAGAAAAATAGAAAAGAAAAAAAAGAGAGATTGATGTAGAGTTCTGTAGAGTTTGTATATCTTTGTCCGAGTCTTTGGCTTAGCAACCCAATCAGCGTGTATTCTTATAAATAATTAGCTAACCATTTCACCCCAAATTTACCCAAAAAGTCACTCCCCAAATGTATCCCATCCGTTTCCATTTCCGTTAATATTATCTTACACCTACACATCACAACCCTTTAAAAGACCTCTTTGATAGTAATGACTAATACTTGCGCCTAGCGTTGGAGGTTTGATCCTTTACCAAGCCTATGGTAATTTATATGCTATGACAGGTAATGAGTGTTATTTTCCCGTTTCCCATAGTTGTTATAATTTATTATACACCCGAGAGAAAGAGAGAATCCCAAACACTTATGTGAGGTGCTAGTATATGCTTTCCGTGCTTTTATTTACGAGGTCTATGAGGTTGTGTCGTAAACTACTTTTAAAGAGTAGGTTAAATGCCCCCAATATTGCTATTGTCAAGGTAGAAAAGCCTATTTGCTTGAGGACAAGCAAATCCCAAGTGTCGGGGTATTTGATGAGGTGTCATTTTATTCACTATTTCGGGGTCATTTAACCCCTTAAATCATGCAAATATGCTCAGATTATGTGCTTAATCATTTGTTTTCATATTTTTAGCACTTAGATGGCATTTGGAGGAAATACACGTGACTTGAGCTCATTTGGAGAAGAAACGGACAAGACTACGACTCTACACCATTTATCCTGAAGAATTGTGCATACAGAGCATGGAGACGGCGTCGCAATTACTAAGCGACGGCATCAGGATTTTCAAAGTGACAGCGTCAAGGATTTGGAGACGGTGTCAGGACGTAGCCGACTTAAAGTGGCTCTAGAGGATTCTATGTGGCGACGGCGTCACGATTACAACACGACGCCGCCACGCCGCTTTTCCTATATATACAAAACCGATTTTATGGTTTTTAGTGTGTAACTTTTGGGGGACGAACTCTAAATTTTATATTCGAGTTTGGCAACTTTTTAGGCCATCTTTAGGGCCTCAAAACCCTATTGTAACAGCCTTTAATCCATGTTTTAATCAAGTAAAGTTCATTTAACCCTTTGATCTTTTAATATGTCTATGTATTGTTTGATTGATTTATGTTCTTTACCTTCTTATAACATGCTAGGCTAGATCCTTTAGTATCTACTTATGATTGCATGAAACTTAGATTGTAGATCCTTTTAATATTGTTCTTGTGATGGATGTGCGCGCTAGGCTTTAGAAAACTAGCCATAAGATATTAAATTGGCATAGACGTCTAGGGAAACGCGAGTGTGTAGAATGGATACCATCGGTAACAGTCTTCATACTACCTTACCCTTAATATGGTTGATCCCTCTTAAGATATTTCAATTGCATTTAATATACTCTTAGGGGCCTTGTAATAGTCTTCATATTACCTTACTTGTGTGTTGCCTTAATGGAATATTAAATAGACGGCGGGTTCATGTAATTCGTTCATGACTTAGGAAATACTTACACAGATCATCACAAGTGTGACAAAGCAACAAGATTAGGAGAAGCAATCTGAGAAGTAGTGCATGATTAAGTAAATACGTTCGTTTATCATATAAGTTATCACCAAAGTAGTTTAGATTTATTTTATTATTATTAATTTAATTAGTATAAACAAACCAACCTCTCAAACATATGATTTTACATGCTTTCTATAAAATAAAAATACAAAAAGAATCTTCTCTCAACCCCGTAGACCTCTGTTAAATTATGTTCGAGCCTTTCCAACCTATTTCCCTAGATAACGATAACAACCCCCGAGTCTTGCCTATACTACACTACAACAATTAGGTGCACTGCCTAGGGAGTTTTAAATCTTCTTGTTGAAGTCTAACGACAATCGCATGAGTAACGAGCCAAGAAAATCCATTGCTTTCTTCCATACACAATTTTTTTGGAAAGAGTTGATGGAATCTTGGATAGCTAAGGCACGTTCCTTAGGATCATTATGGTCAAAGTAGCTTATAAGGTTCGGGCCATAGAATGGTCTTCCCATTTCATCTCTTTTTAGATAGTATTCTTCCTCGTCATCACTGTCGCTTTTTTCACCATTATTTTGTATTTCGGCCACATAGAACTTTTGGTGCAAACACCATCAAAAGTTAAAGTAGTACCCTTAAGAGTGTTTATAATGCCCCCACATGTGTGAAGAAAACTCCTCCCAATGATAATTGGGACAATACGGTCAACTGGCATGTCAAGGATCAAGAACCTTGCTAGTACCGTTGTGACACCTATTTGACACAAAACGTCCTTTAACATCCCCATTGGTTCAGCCTCAGAATGGTTATGCATACTGACGTTATGGCTAACTGGTTTGACATGTTCTCTCCCTAGTTCCTCAAAGATACGGTAAGGAATGATATTGATGTTGGAACCAGTATCGGCTAAATCATTAGTATCAAATCTTCCTTCCAATCTAATAGGTAAAACAAACACACCATGATCTTCTTTTTCTTTGACTACTTTATATTCCCTTATCATCTCTTCATTAGCCTCTTCTTCCAGCTCTAACTCACCATCTAATTTTAATTTATCCAACAAGATGGTGTCCAATACTTTTTTGTATCGGTCCCCATATTTAAGTGTTTCAATTATAGGCCTCGGTTCATTAAGAATTACTATTATTTCCCAAAGATACTTTTCTAGTTCCTCTCTTGAAAGCTCTTCACGAGTTATGGCATAATTAATGGTAAGGGAAGGTCCCACATCATCATACTTCATTTTATAATTTTTACTTGGCTTCTTATTATTTCTGGAACTTTTTCCCATGTTATAAACATATGGTGGCAACTCGAGCCCATCAATTTCTGGTATGTCTCCAAAATATATGCCTTCCAAAATAACATCCCAGTCATCTTTCGAATCATTTGTTTTATCAGAGTCAACATCATTAAAAGGATCAAGATCAGGGTAAATGGTTATTATTCCATTTCCGAAGTCAGCTATTCCTTTTGTCAACCTTAGAAATGATCTTCCAAGCACTACTCCTAGTTCGATATCATCTTCCTCAAGATTGATGATGAATTTCACGAAGTAAATCTCTCCTCTTAGAGCAACTATCAACTCCTTCTTAACAACTTTGTCTCCATTCTTTACTTCATGTTCCAAACATAACTTGACCGCAAACTCATTCGAGATCAGGTTTTTATCGTGTTCCAAATTAATTTCCCATCATATGCTTCTAAACCGTTAACAAAGCATGGTGCATCATATCTTTTACTTATATCTTCCGTTTCCATTCGGTAAAAGGTAAATGCCTTTGCCTCTTTCTTTTTCTCGCTATATAATGTATCATGGTACTCAAGTGTATCCCACTCTCCATTGCTCTCAAAACCATCATTCAGTGAAATACGGTTATCTTCTCCAATGCATAATCGTCCGATACTTGTGTTAGGGTCCATAATACTCTTAAAATAGTACAACATTAAAATAAACATTAGTGGGTTAGTTAGAATAAAGATAAGCAGTCTTTTACAATTAAATAACATCAGCAAACACATAGAAATTAATAAACGGATTGATTTCTTCATAATAAAGAAGATATGAGGGTTCTGAATGTTTTCAGACAGACAAGTGCGGCACACTTCATAAGAAGTGCAACGCACTTCACAAGAAGTGCGGCGTACTTTCTGAGTTTTTTTCAAATTTTACCAGAAAAACCGGCTTACTTGTAAACAAGTGCGCCGTACTTTTTAGTTGTCCAGTTACAAAATTTATTAGTATTTTTATTTTTAGAATTTTAAGCATCGCATATTCATTAAATAACATATAATTGAGTAGATTAAAGGGCTAATGGTCTAAAAATGCATCGAAGTTTCCCCGTTTTCCTTTTGTAGGCATTCAACTTTTAATTTTTCTTTTGTGTGCCATGAATATGCTAATCTTTCTATTGTAGCCATGATTAGTAATAAATCTGACGTGGCATTTTATTAACCCACTTTTCCCATTTTCAGTTACAATTTTCCCGTTATACACTTTGGGGGGTCCGTTTTAGCAAAAATCAAAGTGCCATGTTTGGGTGTAGGGTTTCATATCACTTCTAAACACTTAACCACGATCAAAATTCACAATCACTGAAATCAACTTCTTCCCCAATTCATCCTTAACCCTAATTAAAACAATCATCAATTCTCGTTATTTAATAATAGACAGATACTCCAAGAACCCTAATTTATGTAATAAGGTATGTCAAAATTTCTTACTTTTTATATTTTTTAATCAATTGTGGTTATTTTTCCCTAATTTAATTTGTTGAAGAACCCTAATTGTTTTTCTTTAATCTATCAGAATGATCCCTGGTACCGACCTGCATCAATTTGATGTTCATAATGATGGCTACTTTGCCCATTTACCGTTAACTTTTCAAGGTTTGTATTACCAAGTACCAAGCCAAGAATTAGAAAGGGGTTTAGTTAGGGTTAGTGATGACAGGTCGACCTCTTACATGTTTAATGTTGAAGAAACATTTGGTAGGCTTACTCTTTATCTTGATCACTTAGATATGAATCTTTCAGAGTATTTAAGTCAAGCTATTACATATGACATGGATGATTTAGTTTCTAAGAAAATAGGCCCTCCTAAAAGAGGTATTACAATGACTTTTCTGTTAATGAAATGGTTGATTGGGCTGAGATAGAGGTTGAAAATGAAGGTGTTGAAGCTAGGACTAGTACTAAAGACAAGGGAAAAGAAAAGGTTAGTGAAGATGCATCAGATGTTGTTGAAACTAGGAGATGTACTGTTGAAGTTGACTCTGAGACTAAGTATGAGAGTGATGATAGTGACTATCAGTCAGATAAGTCAGTTGACTATCTTAGTCCGGGTAAAGATGAATTAATTAAACTTAGAAATAGGATGAAAGCTACTAGAAAGGCAAAGGCTAAAGCAAAAGATAAACTAAATTTAAAAATGAATGAGCCAAATGAAGAAAACAGTATGCCCGCGGATAATGTTAGAGGTGAGACTTTTTAGGAACATGATATTTACATGAATGAGCTGCTGAAAATTCTTAAGACTACTGATAAAGATGGAATCATTGAAGATCCTTTCATTTATGTTGAAAAACATGTGGAGAGGTATCCAATGTATGATGAAACTACACACTGGAGACTAAGGAAACCAGAGGTAAAAGCATATGAAATTTAATGTTTGTTTCTCTTTTAAATGAACAAATGAGGTATACTAACACGTATATATGTTTATATTGCAGGTTGGTGAAAAGTGTAATAATTCGTTATTTCAGGCCATTTTACGATTCAATCCTTTCCATTATTTATTTTTAGGCTTTTACGTGTTTGCTTTTAATTCTCATCGTTTAGTTAAATCACGTAAACTAAAAAATCAACATTCAACGTAAACGGACATCAATCAAATAAAAGTCTACGTCAAGCAAGTGTTATATAATTATTACGAGGATAATTTATAACATTTCATATTTTATTTTTATTGGTTACGTAAAACGTTTACATTTCGCAATAAAATATATTTAAGCGTACACGGAAGCACCAATACACATCTATACTCGAACAAATACCCACTTTTACACCCAATACCCAAAATTTAATCAATTTCTATCCTAATAAGCCCTTATGGCCGGATACATACTAAGATAAAACACCAAACCCATTTCAAATATTACTTCAAATTAAACGTATGTTTAAACCTTCCACTAGTGTCGTATCCCTCCTCATAGGGAGGAGGAGAGCACCTTACACACATGTACTCTTACCACCTCCTAAACACATGGTTTTGCTAGTGGGTTGTCTAATACCTCTAGTATAAAAGAGTGTACTAATTCAAGACTTAAACATATTTACATTTGCAAGTAAACTTTCAAAGCAATTTTCTCTCTTGTTTCATAGCAATAACCCACGACTGATATTAGGTTTTTAGGGCTTCCATAGTTTGATTTTTAGCAAGGTATTAAGTGTACTAGTGTTCTTAGGTATTATATCTAAGGTGTTGCAAGGTGGTTTGGAAGCTTGGGTATTGATAAATCAAGGGTTTGAATCATAAAGAAAACTAGGGTTTTCATAGCTAGGGTTTGAATTTGGATTTGTTAATTGGGGTTTGATCTTGTGTTCTTCATCATCCTACACTCTTCTAAGGTTTACTTAAACTCTAATCTTTCTATTTATTCATTTACATAATTTATATACTTGTTATTATGTTAATCACCACCTAGGGTTGTTTTTATGGTTTATAAAATATTACAAGCATGTATGAGATTCAAATGTATATGTATCTATGGTGAAATAATGTTTAAAATGCAAGAACATACTTTACGTAAGTGTTGGGTAATTTATAAGTTTAGTTTATAAATTAATTTGTTGAAAGTTTAATTACAAAAGTTATATATAAATTATCATGAGGACTTGATACTTGGACAATCATTATGGACATGAATATGAGGATCTAAAATATGTAAGACATATGGTATAAAGTAAAATTAGAGGACTTGTACAAATTAATCAAGTAATGATTTATAAAAACTAGTTTATACACTTTAAATATATATATGAACTGTTTTGAACCTACTAATTGAATTTGAATTTTTATAAATTTAGGAAACATTTTATTAAAATAGTACATATTATGAGGATCGTAAGCATATAAAGAACTCGAAAAATCGAGCTATAACGAAGAAGTTATGACATTACAAGGTTACGATAATTAAATATACAAAAGTATTTTTATAAAAGTTATTTTATAAAAATAGCTACTGTTTCAGATCTAAGAAAAATGTAAATTTTTTTATAATGATAGTACATGTCATGAGGATTCCAAGCATATGAGAAACTCGAAAAACAGAATTAAAACGAATGGGTTACGAGTTTTGAAAGATTTAAAGTTATAAAAGTAATTTTATAAACATTTTGAAGCTACTGATTTGACACAAATTTTAATAAAATCAGTAGGTATTTTATTTAAATAGTTTATCTCGTCACGATTCCATACATATAAATAACAAGCAAAACGGAGTTAAAATGAATAAGTTACGAGTTATTAAAGGTTTCGGGTAGATAAAAACTAATTATATAATATCATTATATAATCAATAAAAATATTAAATCATATATTATTAACAAATAACTAATTGTTGGACAAAGATAATATTTTATTTTACAAGTACAAATATATAGACATTTATTTAACAAGTACGATTTAAATATTGTTTTAACATTTTAAATTAAACAAAAACTATTCGGTGGTGGTGTAACTATATAACTTGCGATGTTGTCTTTATATTAAATACATTATACTTATACGGCCTATAATTAATTAGGTTGCATTCAGATTTCGCTTTCGATTTACTTATTTGATTTATATAATCAACACATTCACTTGAGGTGAGTTCATAGCCCTATTTTTATAAGATTCCAATGATTTACAACTCTCGGGGTGAGAAATATGCATTGTTTTACGTTTGGACGCAAGTACACTTTTAACAAATTATGAGTTTGCCTAAGTAGCTATAACCCACTATGCCCATGAATCATGAACTGTTAATTACTGGATTGTAAGCGCGAATGTTATGTATAGATCTATTTGGGATTGACATCCCTGTTCGGGTGAGTAGCGCTCACTAGTTTCGGCGGTACCGAAACGACGAATGTATACCATGTCGGAACAATTTGGATGTTGTGGGTTGAACATCTACACGGGCACATTATTTGCATTAATTTGCATATATATATGTTGTAGCTTCAGTGTCATGAGCTTAGTGCATTTTGTAAAAGGATGAACAAGTTAAGCTATGGGATTTTGTAACAAACAATTTTGTTGATAGAAAAATGCCTAAAAACGTTATTAATATTTTCGACCTCTCTACGTTTTGATAATCACAAAATGTAAAAACGCTCAATGTAAAATTAAATCGTAAACAAGTAATTAGTATTAAATTTTCATTTCAAAAATTTAATCACTTAACGTTATGAATAAATAAATGCTTTATGCATTTAATGATCAAAGGAATTTTTATTCAACCTCACAATTTTATAAAAAAAATTCACAAACATTTTTATAACTTTTACAAAACATTTTTAGATTTAAAAGAAATGTTTTATTCAAAATAAATATTTTGAATTC
>BQNB010073156.1:0-26412 GCA_026074375.1 Tanacetum coccineum
GAATACGAGTTAAACTCCAAATTTTTCCCATAAAATAATAGATCTTAAAGATTGGGTCAGTACTATACATCTTAAGGAAACCATATACTTTGACCTCACTTTCATTGCTATCATGGTTTGGGATTTATGGCCATTTTAGTAAAGGGTAAAATTCTTTAAAATTTTCTGTTTTGAATAACCAGGGGTAAAATAGTCTTTTCATATAGTTATGAAACTTTGTAGATTGTGAGGCTGGAATTTTTGGAAACTAGACTCAAATAGCTTTCAAGGAGTAAAAGCCTCACATATAGAACATTTGTGAGCTAGGAGATATGAGTCCATGAAGTCAAGTTAAAATTAGAAACTAAGTTTTTACGTCTAGTCAAAAATGTAAAAACGTATCGTACACCGTGATAAAATAAAAATTAAAAGCCGAAACTTAGTAGATGTTCATTTACCTATAATACCAGGTCACAAGTCATTTTAGGGTTAAAAAGGACTTGGGGAAGTTCTAGTGGAATGCCATGCTTATCTCGGAAACACATCTCATGATCACATGTTTAATTTTTACGTATTGTTACTTTCTACGTACTAAGTCGCGTCACTCCTATAGGTTGTCGGTGATTGTTGGTGATCTCTCTCGATCTATATACTCAGCTTCTCGATCTTCATCGCTTATTTGACTTACAGTGAGTTCATAGCCTCGCTTTTCAAGTATTTTTCTTAAACCCCGCGAGGGAGATGCATGCTAGTTTTTATAAAACGAACACAAGTAGTTTTCTTCTTGTATGCTTGGACCCGTATGTGAATATATGTTGTTGCTTGAGTAGCTTTCGTCATAAGACCCCAATCGTGAGCCGTCAACTACCTATGATGGGTAGCCGCTCATACAATTAATAGCGCTATGGGCTTGACAACCCGGTTCGGTTTTTGGGAGTTTGAATCCGGGAAAGTGAGCACTCCCAATGTACGGACATATTGTATGGAGATTTGAGTAGGTATCTGACGAAAATACCTAGCCTGGGGGCATTCATTGTATTATTAATTGATTATGAATTTCGTCAATGGGATCGGTGTCGCGAGCTCAATGCAACTGTTGTTTATTAGCTTGTCTGATCAACAAGTCTATATGATGCATATGAATATTATTATGCTTGTGTTCAACTCTTTTATCAATTATAAAACCTATGAATTCACTCAACCTCGTGTTGACTTTTTAGCATGTTTCATCTCAGGTAATTGATAATAATGGAATGGAATGGTTGTTTGTTTTTAAAAACGTCTCATTGAGTCTTTCTTCATATCTTATGACTATTGTACTATTATTTAACACCCAAATTGTTGGTTCCGCTGCGTGTAAATTTAGGGGTGTTAAACTCTAGTTCTTCCAACTCATTTGGAATTGTCCTGCTAACTTCACCAACTCTTTCATTATTTCATGATGATCCTTACATAAAAGCTTTGCAAGCCTTTTATACTGAAAAATCACCTATACCACCTCCAACTGTCATACCTCCATCTTTAATACCTAAACCCCAAGAATTCTTTCTTCTAAAATAACTTCTGTCACCAAAGAAACAAGGTCGATCATCTTCTACCTCTTCCCTACCTCAAGCCTTTGAGATAGATAAAGGCTCTCGAAAGACAAGTATAGAGCGTCATGAGGAACAAATTGAAGAAATTATGAATTACTTAGGAGAACTCTCTCTTGATCGTATTGTGCATATAGAAGATAAAGTCGAAGGTCTCAGAAAAGGACAAGTAATTATCCAGTAAGATTTCGATACTTTGGAAGCTGAACTTCAATAAGCTCGAGCCCAGATCACCAAACTCCAGAGGAAACAAATGTGTAGCAACCATAAGATTTCTCTAGCCCGCTTCAGGATTACTGAATTGGGAGACATCATCAACGACATGCAGATTCGTCACCAAGCGGATATAGAAAATCTTCAAGACTCCATCAACGAACTTAAGAACCGTATGGAATGATCATCCAACTTCTAGTTTAAATTCCAGTTTTAGCTTTTAACCTAGCCACGGGATGTGTGGTATAAATAAAAACACTTGTCAAATCTTGACTATGTATAGTACTAAGGCAAGTTGTTCTTAATACAAAGGCAATCCCGTTATCTACCTTGTTGTTTCTTACCGCTTTATTCATCTCATCATCATTCATCATCATATGCATCATCATCGGATATCATTCTTATTATGTGTTGTCTTTTGTTAATAGAATGCCTCCCAAAAGGACGTCAACATCTGAAGCACCGGCCATGACTCAAGCTGCCATTAGAAAACTAGTTGCTAATAGTGTTACTGCGGCTCTAGAAGAACAAGCTGCAACAATGGCAAATGCTAGTAATCCCAATAGGAACACCAGTCCTACTGGAACTCCTGTAGTAAAAACGGGAAACTATAAAGAGTTCATCAGCTGTCAACCTTTCTACTTTAATGGTATGGAAGGATCAGTAGGCCTTATCCGATGGTTTGAACGAACCGAATAAGTATTCTCTCGTAGTAGATGTGCTGAAGAAAACAAAGTAACATTTGCTACTGGTACTCTAACTAACGATGCCTTGTCCTGGTGGAATGCATATGCCCAGCCTATAGGAGTAGAGCAAGCCAATCGAATCACCTGGACTGAGTTAAAAAGGCTTCTGACGAACAAGTATTATCCTCGGTCTGAGATCAGAAAAATGGAAGAAGAACTTTACAATCTGACTGTAAAGGGAATGATCTTAAACCTTATGTTAGAAGATTCCAAGAATTAACAATCCTATGCCCGAACATGGTGCCAAACACCGAGAAACTCTTGGAAGCTTTTATCGGGGGATGGTTCGTAGCTTAGTATATACTTATATAGCAACCCTAATACAGATCCTAACCGAATGCCTTTGACCAAGGCAAAAGGTCAAATTCCACAATAACTAAACATACTCCAATGCAAGTATCAAGTGACAACAAAAAAAGTTTGACGACAGAAAGTAATTCAACAACAACCCCCATCAAAATACACTACGGCAACACCACACCAACACCCCCACCCCCCCCCCCCCCCCCCCCCTCGCTACAACAATCACCAACTACAACAAAATCGAAGGCAAGAAGCTGTTAGAGCTTATGCTGTTACTCTATCAGAAAACAGTAGGTATGCTGGAAACCTCCCTTTGTGCAAGAGATGTAATCTTCATTGTTAGGAATAAATCTTCATACGACTTAATACTGCCAACAGTACTAAAGGAGTTAGTACTGCCAGAAACAAATAAGTACTGCCATGTTAAATTAAACTGCTATAAAAAGGAATTTAGTTACTAGCTGATGGTCAAAGCAGCGAACTGAAGATAAAGAATGCATGGAGATTATTTCCGGATGTTAATATTTGAATGTACTGTTCCTAAAAGATATGGCAGATAGTCTTTGTTAAAGTACTCCCTTGTAATCAATAAAAGAGATCCTAAATTTGTATAATATAATACTGAAACTTTAAGAGATACATTTCAAGATGCTAGGGAAATACTAGAGGATTAAAAGTTTGTAATAGCTTCAAGGTTTGTAACGCCAGTACTTTAGAGTAATCGATTATTTTAATAATATTGAAGTCAGTAGTTTTGTGTTTTCATTGTTTTTCTGTAGGGTCATTCTGTTCCATTAATAAACTTCACTAAGTATCAAAGTGGTATATTACGCATACACTTTGGTATACATACAAAAATCAATCTTTTTTATTTTGGATTCTCCAAGGTAACAAACTCTATTTCCTCATAAAGAATCGATCAATGATCGTGGGATCACAAGTGGTAACAATCCAGTGCTTTGTGAAAAACTTTGCTCTAAGGTAAAATGAGTTAAATAAAATTTAAAAAAATTGCATTTGGCAAAGCTTCCATGCTCAAACAGGATCTGAGTATGAGATGTTAGAAATCAGTACACAAGCAGAACATAACAGATCGCAAGATTATTGCATTATGGGATGGTAATAGAAAATTGGTAAATCATGGTACCATAATCCTGTTACAACACAATAATCTGGTCATCAACAGCATTAACGATGATCGGTGCCCTCTACTACTGAAGAAAAATTTGCAAGATGACGATGTCAATGCCAGAATCATCTCCTTATGGGCACTCCAACTGAACATACAGCTTACCTTAACCAGTATGTTGATGCACAATCTATTTTTGTTGCTATTAAATCTCCGCTATTGAGTGAAATGATGCAACAAAGGACCACAGAAGCTCTTATATAAGCAACAATATGAAAACTTTAATGCTAACAAGCTCAGAAGACATCAGGCATTTGAACTCCTCAGGTTTATAAGATCTCAAGTGCAGAAGTGACAGAAATGTTTGAAAGAATCATCAGCAGAGGAAGAAGACTAGAAGATTTTATTCAGAAGAAACTTGATGATTTGAAGGACAATCACAAGTTTAGGGGAGGATTGTTAGGAATAAATCTTCATGAGACTTAATACTGCCAACAGTACTAAAAGAGTTAGTACTGCCAGTACTAACTTAGTACTGCCAATGTTACTTAATACTGCTAGTAGAAGGAGTTAGTACTGCTGATGGTCAAAGCTGCTGAACTGAAGATAAGAATGCATGGAGAGTATTTCGGGATGTTTATATTTGAATTGTAACTGATCCTAAAAGATAGGCTGTTATCTTTGTAAAGGACTCCTTGTATTCTATAAAAGGAGATCCTAAGTGTAGTGTAAATTAGAACTTTTAGAGATACATTTCAAGTGCTAGAAATACTTAGAGAGAAAATTTGTAATAGCTTCAAGGTTTGTAACCCTAGTACTTCAAGAGTACTCATATTATTTCAATAATATTGAAGCAGTGTGTTTTGTGTTCATTGTGTGTTTCAGTCATTACTGTTCCATTAATAAACTTCTCTAGAGTATCAAAGTGTAGATTCCGCATACACTTTGGTATACATACAAAGTCTCAATTTTTGTTATTTTGGATTCTTCCAAGGCAACAAACTCTTTACTACGTAAAGAATCGATCAAGGCGTGAGATCAACAAGTGGTATCAGAGCCTGTGATTTGAGAAACTTTGATCTAGGGAAAATGGAGTTAGAAAATTCACAGAACAATGCGTTGGCAAAGCTTCCCATGCTCAAACTAGGAGAGTATGAGATGTGGGAAATCAGAATCAAGCAGTACTTTCAGATCTAAGATTATGCATTATGGGAGGTAATAGAAAATGGAAATTCATGGGTACCTATTCCTGTTACAACACCAGAATCTGGTCCATCAACAACATTGAAGATGAATGTGCCCTCTACTACTGAAGAAAAAATTTGCAAGAAGAATGATGTCAAAGCCAGAAGTCTTCTCCTCATGGCACTCCCAAATGAACATCAGCTTACCTTTAACTAGTATGTTGATGCTCAATCTATGTTTGTTGCTATTAAAGCTCGCTTTAGAGGAAAGCAACAAAGAAGACACAGAAAGCTTTACTAAAGCAACAATATGAAAACTTTAATGCTACAAGCTCAAAATCATTGGACTCTATCTTTAACAGGCTTCAAAAGCTTGTTAGTTGATTAGCAATTCTTGGTGTAGATACTCCTCCATAAGATCTAAATGTTAAGTTTTTGAGAAGCTTACCTTATGAGTGGGATACATATGTGGTAGTCTAGATAAACAAACCCGACTTTGATACTATGGGTTTGGATGATTTGTACAACAATTTTAAAATTGTTGAACAAAAGGTTAAGAGAACTGCTGCTGCTAACAATGATGATAAGAACTTGACAATTCTAACCACTTCCAGTCTAAGTAGTACTAATACTATTAATACTGTTAACACTGGAGTTAGTACTAGCAACATCAAGATTAATACCGCTAGTACTGAAACTAGTACTGCTAGTTTTAGTGATGCCATAGTTTATGTATTCTTGTCTACTCAACCTTAAGGGTCTGAATTAGTTCATGAAGATCTTGAGCAACTTCATGATGATGATTTGGAAGAAATGGATCTAAAGTGGAATATGGCACTACTAAGCATGAGGGCAAGAAAGTTCTATCAGAGAACTGGAAGGAAGATCATCATTGATGGAAGTAGTACTGCTGGATATGATAAATCAAAATTAGAATATTTCAACTGTTATAAAATGGGACATTTTGCTAGAGAATGCAGAGCACCAAGAAGTAAAGACAACAGAAATTGGAATCAAGGAAGCTCATCAAAGGCAGTAAGGATTGAAGATGCTTCTGAAAAGGCAATGTGTGCTATAGATGGTGCTGGATTTGATTGGAGTGACATGGCAGAGGATGAAATTCAAGCAAACATGGCTCTCATGACATTCATAGATTCAGAGGTATCAAATGATAAATCTTGTTCTAAATCTTGTTTGCAAAATTATGAAGCTCTAAAGAAACAGTATGATGATTTACTTGTTAAATTAGATGATACTGGTTTTAAAGCAGCTACATATAAAAGAGGTTTATCAATTTTAGAAGAGAGCAAGATCTTAAATAATAAAGAATCTTGAAGTCCTTTTTTCTGAGGAAATTGGCTATGCTTAAAAGAAGTGTAGTCATAAAAGATCTACTGGGATTACTTTAGGTCATGAACTTGAAAAAGTTAAGAAGAAAAGAGGGATTTGAAGTTTAAAATTGCAAAGTATGAAAAATCAATCAAAAAGACTAGATCATTTGTTAGCAAGTGAGATAACTGACAAAAGCAAAAAGGGTTTTGGTTATAATGATGTCCCTTCACCTCATCCTTTGATTCTAAATAGACCAACATCCTTAGATTTATCTTATTCAGGTCTACAAGAATTCAAACAACCTGAGGTAAATGAGTATGGTCCTAGGGATTCAAGTGTAAAACCTACCACTGGTTGTGATAAAGAGTCAGAAAATTCTAAGGAGAAGGGGGGTATTAATGACTCATTTAAAACAAACAACAGAGGAGCGGTACTGACGTCAAGGGGTAGCTTCGTGGATTAAGTATCTTCACGGTATAATGGGGCAGGTGAGCAGACGGAATCACTTGTGGTAAAGACAGACGGTTTTGAATCTCTTGTCCTCGTTAGTTCTACGAGGAGGGGTGGGGGGGTCTTAATAGAACAGCGTACAGTGTATACTCAACGAGGATATAATATACGGGCACCGAGGCGAGCGGGCTGTAATGTTAGAAGTGTTCATTTAGACAAAGAATCAAATATAGCACATTGCTTCAGCACATCATTTGAAGATGGGCTCGATTACATACGGATAGCTAGCTAAACCGGAAATTATGTTGACTAGCTCTCAATGTTAATCTCGGCAGATACTGGAGCCCGCATACACAATTAGATACACCTTTACTTCTCACTACCTAGTTGGCTACTAATAGTATTTAACACAGGAGAGGCAGCTTCGAGTTGGGTGGGGGGAATAGGATTGGGAATACAGAGAAGGGCGACTGAGTATTGGGGATGGGGGTCAGGTAGCACAACCAGCGAGTTATGTCGCTTTGGCTAATGGACCATCAAGGTTCTATCCCAATGTCAGAAACTCTTCGTAGTAGATGGTGTGAGGTATGTCGTGCAGAGCCGTGATGAACGTCCACAACTCAAAACAGCGCATTTGTTGCGCCTGGCCATGACGTGGAAATGTCTTATGTCAGCATCAAGAAATCCGTCGGAGTGTTAAATGATATGTCCGTTTCAAAGTTTCGGTGTGTTCAGGAGGTATTAATTGGTGTGCGACACTCGCAACAATGTAGAGTCAAGAAAGCTTTACCTTATAAACGGAATGACACAAATCATCGGCTCTGGTAGTGGTGGAAAAATGAACAATACATTCTCGCATACACAAGTATTTAAACAAGTCATCTACTTTAAGATCCGCCAAACCCACGTGAAGGTCGTCGAACATGGTGTAGAACATGGAAAAAGTTATACAACAGGGGTGTCATCGTGGTAGGAGAACGAACCTGAAATAAACATTAGGACAACTCATCTGATCTCCTACCTTCTACTATGGGAATGCGGCTAATGGGGGATAATGTCACCTTCATATAGATTTGCATATAGGATGGTGATCAACAGAGGTTTGCCACCGCCAGATATCATTGAAGTGTCCTAGCGAAGACGATGATATTAGCTATATTGAAGACCCCCATACCCCTCATTATTTAGCAGATTCAATGTTGTAAGACCTCATCAATGAATTTATGATGGTGTTTAGAAAGATTTATTCTAGTAGAGAGAAGATTAACCTTGTGTAGTATAAACTTGTCAAAAAACACTTAAGATATTGAATGAAGGAATAAATTGTTGATTTGGATTGTTTTAAATGTGAAAGTTTTATTTGGATATTTGGAGTTGTGCATGCTTTGTATTAATTTTGTTCATGAGTAATTTTCTACATTTTTGCTAATTGTACTTTTACAGATGGCTGATGTAGGCACGAGCACATGGCGGGGACGTTGGGGTGAGGATCCTTCACGTCCACCTCCTACATCATTCGGTTGCGCTGTGTTGCATCACCACCGAGGTGTAAAGATCTTCTGGATTATTGTAATACAAGCATAAATTTGATACATATATAGATAACTTGCTTGCTTGAGCTTATAATGACGTTTATCCACTCACTTGATTTTGCAGCAGGAAGGAAGCGAAAGCCCAATTTGGGCGGCGTGAAAGCCCGGACAGGAAGACCCGGAGAAAGGACCCAGGAACCAAGGTATTAAAGGATGCGGTGGCCGCTCAATAAGAGGCGGCCCATCAGAGATCGTGTTCGGAAGACCGGTGCTTGATAACACGGGATGTCCACTACCGCCGCCTGACTCCCGACTGCAGTGGGATACACTTCGGGTATATGAATTAGGAGTATACCTTTGTATTAACCCTTCTGGCAGAAGGTCCCCACGAGATGGCAATGCGAGGCTGATGGCCATCTCTTTGGGTTCCGTTAACCTTTTATGTTTATTTAAATACCGGTTCATTTATTTAATTGTGTATATTTATCTAAAGTTGCGTTTATTGTATTTAGTATCAAAAAATACATAAACAAATTTAAATAAATACTATTAAATTATATTTCTAACTCTTTTGCATTGTGTTGTGTATTATTGCAGTCTACTTATAACCTAGAGCCGCATATGAGATCCCGACGATGGCCTAAGAAGCGAAGGATAAGGGGGGGGGGGGGGGGGGGGGGGGGGTACATTCAGGCTCAATTTGGAAAATCATGATTAACATCCAACGGAAGGCAAACCTTTGAAGAGGGAGCAATTGGGATCAGATGACCCCGATACTGAGCTTATGATTTGGATCAATCATACGGGGCAAACCCGATGAGTACAACGGATGATGAGTGGTAAGATTACATCAACTTCTGGAATGACCCTGCCAACGCCCAGCGAGCCGAAAAAAAATAGCTGAATCGGTCCCAAGAGCACAGCTGGTATCACTCCATGGTATCTCGGTCGATCCTCTCACTCGACATACTGATGTAATTATTATTATTGATTATTGATATTGTACATACATATATGAGTATCTGATTATACATTTTGGGTGGGTGTGGGTAATGATTATGTCGTTTTTAATTAATTTGAAGCTTATATAAGATGGGGGGCGTTGGTCATGAGACGGCCGGAAGAATAGATGTGACGATACGGTGGCAACCAAGAGGAACGCCTTCAGAGATCGTGACGACGCGGACTGAGGTGATCGTCGTGGCACACGTGTCACTGTGACAGACCAAAT
This sequence comes from Tanacetum coccineum, assembly GCA_026074375.1. NCBI lineage: Eukaryota > Viridiplantae > Streptophyta > Magnoliopsida > Asterales > Asteraceae > Tanacetum > Tanacetum coccineum. The sequence continues at coordinate 9,692 of BQNB010073156.1, forward strand.
CCTGTAGAGGCTCTCCTGTAGTGTAGAGTAAATTTATTCGGTTTCAAACCTGATGACATTACGATGAGAACAGTACGGGAGTGGTAGTAAGGGTAAGTGTAGCGAGACCCGACTAGAGGATATCGGTGGGATTTACACACTAGTTACTTTGTTAGATGTCAATAGCAGACTGTCGTATGGAGGATGACAGGGAGATGAGAGGGGAGAGCAGCTAGGATGCGACGGGGTGAGGGGGCGGACAGCCACTGGGGGCAGTACGAAATTGCCGACGCGAGCGAGCGAGTGGAGCCGGGGCGTGGAGTGCGGTGATGATCGGGCTTGCGGTGCGTGGGGGGCCAGAGGAGGTGATTGCCCTGGGTTGGTTCGGTCAGTTTTATCGGCGGGGTGAGGGCGTGTGCGCAGGTTCTGTTGGATGTAGGTTTGAGGGGTGGGGCTGTGGGGTGTGCGGAGAGCGGTTGGCGGTGGGAGGACAGTAGGGGTACTCTTCAGGGTGTCACTCGGCTGGTGTTTGACATCAGGGGCGATGGGTGTTTGTGGCTCCCGTGTTAGGGGATGGACGTTGGAAATACACTCTGGGTGTGCATTATTTTCTGTAAGTGTCTACTAGTATAGAATATAGAAGGAAGTGCTTTGATGACAAATCGAGCAAATATGTGGAGAGACGTGGGTTGTGAACGTTGTCAATGTGGTACCGGTGTACAGGGTTGGTGGGGGTGATGTGTAGGGGTGAGTGGTGTAGGCGTTTGTTGTGTTGTGATGGGGGTTTTCTGGTAACTTTGAGGGGGGGTAACGATTTATCAGACATGAAGTGGGTTTTGTGACGATGTGGCTCTAGTGGAGTCAGATCGTGTGAGTTGGTGAGCTTGGTGGGGGTGTAGTGGTGGAGGAGACGGGGTCGGGATATGTAAAAAGTGGGGTGATGTGCACATAAGGCAGACTAGGGACCAGTTGTGCCATCGACAAGCGGAGAGATAGTATTAAGAAAGTTGAATCTTGCAGAGTTCTAGTGAGAGTTCGCTCGTATTAGAAATATGTCAGTTACCGTCATCGTGATAGTCGCCATAGTAGACACACGAGTGGCGAGAATAGAGTGATAGAGTCGGACGCACTGCACTAAATTTCTAGCGTACAGAATTTGCGTTGGTACATGACAACACACATTTTAGACTGCAGTACATAGGGTCTTCACCACTTCTATAATGACGTCTTGGAAGACGTTTGCTGGCATTATCTGGACACTTAGATTGGCACAGACGGATATGAATTCCTCTAGTCTTCACTAATCAGGGATATATACAAGCGCACTCACACTCATATAGTACTTGCCTGAAAACATCAGTTCTTTAAGCGCAGCGGAGGGAAATATAGCGATCTTTTAGACGTAATAGTTTTCGCCTGATAGTGAGATGATTGTTATATGTGGTTGATGCGCACACGGGAAGTAGCATAGTCAAATGCGATATTAGAGAGGGAGGAGTGAGAGAGTTCTAGAGAGTGATAATAATTCTTTTGTCTGGTGTCTTGAGAGTCGTCTAGACAGAGAGATTATAGTCAGAACATACTTTGGATGAGTGTTCTAGCATCTAGTGTATTTAGCATACACGACATGTTCTGCTCGGTGAGTGTATACATGCGTTTTTCGGTTAGATAATTTTCTTTCTCCCCTCTAAAACTCTGCCAACATGCTGCTCCTCTGGGGACAAAGTCACGCGATATTCATACAGAAGTAACGTCTGAACTCATGCTATATTCGGACACGCACTTAAGATTCTTATCCTCAGACTTACGATGTTCGCTGGGGAAAAATCCCGCTAAAGGACAAACTCTTGAGTGAAAAGTCGTTTGAAAAGTCAAACTCAAAGGGTATTTTCCCCAGCGACTTTCGCTGGGGAAAAATGTTGCAATTTAACTTAAGATTTTATTATTAACTTTAAATTTTGGGTTTTAATCAGAAGTTTCCTTTCCCCAGTCGCATGTCGCTGGGGAATCTAACTGCCACCGTGGCACCCAATTCCTTGCCAAAAAATACGTGGGGCCCACTTTTCGCTGGGATGTCGTTGGGGAACGTTTTGCATCGAGCTTACCCCATCACCTTTTCCCCCCCATGCGACATTTCGCAGGGATATATTTCCCTAGCGACCATAGTCGCAGGCGAAAAGGGGGGGGGTCCTAAAAAAAAAAAAAATGTTGCTGGGGAGAAGCATCGTAATTTTGGTAGAAATATGAGTGCGTGACTTTAATTTTGCAAGGAATATGTGACTTCAATGACGGAACTGCATATGGCTATACGAGAAAATCCTATCAATATGATGAGCTTATGATTTTTTAAGTTTAGCCTGATTGAAAGAACCTGCAGATAAGGGACTCACAAAAGGCTGCTAAGTCTCCAAACAAGCGTTTAAGAATTTAATGACATTAAGTTGTTGTCTTTCACTTGAGTGTCTAGTAGATGTAAAAAACCGTGTTTAAATTGGATAGAGTGGTTTCGCTACAACAAAGCATTTGATTTTACACACTTATTTCTTATTTCCCCACGGTTAAAAGTGTATGCAAATTCAAAGTCCACGCTTAGAGAAGCGTGGAGTATTCATGCGTCAAGAAAAAGATACACACTAGAAAGGGTGGACAAACTATTAAAAAGTTCACACTAAAAAGTGTGGAGAAATGGTATAAAAGTACACGCTATGATGTGTAAATAAACAATGGATTTAAACTCCACACTAAAAAACGTGGACAAACTTGCAAGCTCATGAAATTTTAAACTCCACACTAAAAAGCGTGGACAAATTGGCAACTAATCATAAAAAAAACTACATGCTTTTATGAATTTGCAACTTATCATAAAACAAATACACACAAAATCTGCAACTAATTATAAAATATACTTAAATCTGCAACTATTTATAAAGATACAAATTTGCTAAATCTGCAACTAATATAAAAAATGGCTGCTAAAGAAATTTGCTAAATCTGCAACAAACTCCAATCTTTTGTCTAAATCTGCAACTAGTTATAAAAGATACAAATTTGCTATATCTTCTTCAGGTCGTTTGAAATAAGCTCCAATCTTTTCAATCTAAAGAAATGGCTACTTAAGAACTTTTGTCAACAAGCTCGAATCTTTTGTCTTCATCAAGCTTCAATCATTTGTCTTCATCCAGCTTCAATCATTTTCCCTTGCACATTCTGACATTTATATTCCATCAGATTCAACATAACATAATAGTATAATACATCAAGTGATGCCATGACTATGCCTTTGTTACATAACACACTATATGCTTCTGTTGCCAACACTAGAATGCAATTAACTAAGTCATGCTAGTTACCATATTCTCGAATGGAGGATATGTCTATTGTTCAGGTCTTGTTAGGAATAAATCTTCACAAGACTTAATGCTGTCAAGGTATAACTAACAGTATTAATGGAGTTAGTACTGCTAGTACGTACTTAGTACTGCCAGTGTTAGTTAATACTGCTAGGAGAAAGGATTAATATTGTTGATGGTCAAAGTTGCTGACTTGGAGATAAGTATGCATGGAGAATATTATGGGCTGATGGTCAAAGTCGCTGACTTGGAGATAAGTATGCATGGAGAATATTATGGATTGTTTGTAACTGATCCTAATTGATAGGTAGTTAGTTTTGTAAAGGACTCCTTGTATTCTATAAAAAAAGATCCTAGGTTTAGAGATAAAATAGACTTAGACGAATACTTTTAGAAAGAAATTGTGATAGCTTCAAGGTTGTAACCCCAGTACTTCAAGAGTACTCGTATTATTATTCTAATAATATTGAAGCAGTTTGTTATTACTTCATTATTTGTTTTGTTTATTACTGTTCCATTCATAAACATCTCTAGAGTATCAAAGTGTAGATTCCGCATACACTTTGATATACATACAAAGTCTCAACTATTGTTATTTTTTATTCATCTAAGGTAACAAACACTTTACTACGTAATGAACCAATCAAGGCGTGGGATCAACAAGTGGTATCAGAGCCTGTGCTTTGAGAAACTTTGATCTAGGGATAATGGAGTTGGAAAATTCTCATAATAATGCGCTCGCAAAGCTTCCCATGCTCAAACTAGGAAAGTATGAAATGTGGGAAATTAGGATCAAGTAGTATTTTCAGATCCAAGATTATGCATTATGGGAGGTAATAGAAAATGGAAATTCGTGGGTACCTATTCCTGTTACAGCATCAGAATTAGGTCCATCAACAGCATTGTAGATGACAGTGCCCTCTACTGCTGAAGAAAAGATTTACAAAAAGAATGATGTAAAAGCTCGAAGTCTTCTGCTCATGGCATTGCTCAATGAGCATCAACTTACCTTTAACCAGTATGTTGATGCTCAATCAATGTTTGCTGCCATTAAAGCTAGAATTTTGGAGGGAATGAAGAACAAAGAGGACTCAAAATGCCCTACAAAGCAACATATGAAAACTTCAATCTTCGAATCCTCACAAAACTAGATTCTATCTTTAAACAGCTTCAAAAAGTCTTGTTAGAAGACTTTGACAATTCTGGGTGTAGATTACTCCCTTGAAGCTCTAAATGTTAAATTTATTGTGGTAGCTTACCTTCTGAGTGGAACCGCATATGGTTTGTCTGGATGAACAAACCCGACTTAGAAACTATGGTTTTTGGATGATTTGGTACAACAATTTTAAAATTATGTTGAACAAAAAATAAGAGATCTACAGGGCTAGCAATGATGAAAAAAAACAATGATGATAAGAACTTGGCATTTCTAACCACTTCAGGTGCAAGCAGTACTAATACTGCTAATCCTGAAGTTAGTACTGGTAACACCAAAGTTAATACTGCCAGTACTGAAATTAGTACTGCTAGTTTTAGTGATGCCACAGTATATGCCTTCTTATCCACTCAACCACAAGGGTCTCAACTAGTTCATGAAGATCTTGAGCAACTTCATGATGATGATTTGGAAGAAATGGATCTAAAGTGGAACATGGCACTTCTAAGCATGAGGGCAAGGAAGTTCTATCAGAGAACTGGAAGAAAAATCATCATTGATGGAAGCAATACTGCTGGATATGACAAATCAAAGGTAGAATGTTTCAACTGCCATAAAATGGGACATTTTGCCAGAGAATGCAGAGCACCAAGGAGTAAAGACCAAAGAAATTGGAATCAAGGTAGCTCATCAAAGGCAGTAAGGATTGAAGATGCTTCTGAAAAGGCAATGTGTGCTATAGATGGTGCTGGATTTGATTGGAGTGACATGGCAGAGGAAGAAATTCAAGCAAACATGGCTCTCATGGCATTCTCAGATTCTGAGGTAACAAATGATAAATCTTGTTCTAAATCTTGTTTGAAAAACTATGAAGCTCTAAAGAAACAGTATGATGATTTACTTGTTAAATTAGATGATACTGGTTTTAAAGGCTGTTCTACATACAAAAGTGTTTATCAATTTTTGGAAGACAAATTCTTAAATATAATGAAGTTCTGAAGTTTTTTTTCTGAGGAAATTGTTTTGCTTAAAAGAAGTGTAGGACACAAAGAATATCTAATGGGATTACTTAGGACTGAACTTGAAAAGGTTAAGGAAGAAAAGGAGGGGTTTGAGTTTAAGATTGCAAAGTTTGAAAAATCATCAAAAGACTTAGATCAGTTGTTAGCAAGTCAGATAACTGACAAGAGCAAAAAGGGTTTTGGTTATAATGTTGTCCCTTCACCTCATCCCTTGATTCTTAATAGACCAACACCTTTAGACTTATCTTATTCAGGTCTAGAAGAATTCAAACAACCAGAGGTAAATGAGTATGGTCCTAGGGATACAAGTGTAAAGCCTACCACTGGTTGTGATAAAGAGTCAGATAATTCTAAGGAGAATACTGATGACTTTTTAAAACAACAACAAAAGACTGATTCTAGCTCTGTTAAGTCTCCACTTAAGGTAGACAAAGATTGGAAAGAAAAGTTTTTCTGTCCTGCTAATCAAGTTAGGGAAGAAGAACCAGAAAGCTTAGAGAAATAATGATGCTCCAAGCTCTCGCGCGCTACTGTCGCGCGGGTGTCAGATGGATGCTGATGAAGTTGCGCTATCCCTAAGGGTGAAGAAAACTGTTATACTATGTACTAAGAAAAGAGTTGTTAAAATCTGAAACACTAGTTAGGAGGTCAGTTAGGTACGCAGAAATGTATTAGGTCACAAAGACCTAGAGGAAACCAAAGGAATTGGAATGGTCAAAAATCCAATCAATTAGGATGTAACTTTGTTTTTAATAACAAGGCATGTTTTATCTGTGGAAGTTTTGATCACATTCAATACAGTTGTCCTAATGTTCACAAACATATGGTTCCAAGAGCAGTCTTAATGAAGACTGGCCTAAAAACTGTTAATAATGCAAGAACCATATGTACCACAAACATATGGTTCCAAGAGCAGTCTTAATGAAGACTGGCCTAAAAACTGTTAATACTGTTAGGTCTGTTAACACTGTCAGACCTTGGTCTTTTAATACTGTTAGGCCTTCTTATACTGCTCACCCAAAATCAACAGTTCATTGTGCTAGACCAAGGACATATTTTCAAAATCAAGCACAATCAACAGTTCAAAGGCCCCTTTACAAGAGAACAGCATTAACAAAAAGGTCTTATAATCAAAATGTTAATACTGGTAGACAAAATGTTAATACTGGTAGACAAAATGTTAATACTGGTAGGCAAAATGTTAATACTGTCAGGGCAAGGGGATTTAATGCTGTTAAGCCCTCAGCATGTTGGGTTTGGAAACCCATCAAACCCAATGGTGCATCATTGGTTTTCAACAAATATAATTACATTGATGCACGAGGCAGATCCAAGTCAGTAATGGCTTGGGTCCCCAAAGAAAAACTAACTTCATAAGTTTTGTATGCAGAGCAATTCACAGCTAAATGATAAAGGATTTGTTGATAGTGGATGCTCAAGGCACATGTCTGGAAACATAGCCCATCTTTCAGATTTCAAAGACTTTGATGGAGGTTATGTTACTTTTGGTGGAGGAGCAAATGGAGGCAGAATTACTGGCAAAGGTACTATTAAAACTGATAAACTTGATTTTGATGATGTATACTTTGTCAAAGAGTTAAAGTTCAACCTCTTTAGTGTCTCACAGATGTGTGACAAAAAGAACTATGTTCTTTTTACTGACTCTGAATGTCTTGTCCTATCTCCTAATTTTAAGTTGCCTGATGAAAATCAGATACTTCTTAAAATTCCTAGACAGGATAACATGTACAGTTTTGATATGAAAAACATAGTTCCTAAAGATGGTTTAACTTGTCTAGTTGCAAAGGCTACATCTGAGGAATCAATGCTCTGGCATAGGAGGCTTGGTCATGTCAATTTTAAAAATATTAATAAACTTGTCAAAGAAAATCTTGTAAGAGATTTGCCTTTAAAAAGATTTGAGAATGACCAAACTTGTGTTGCCTGTCTTAAAGGCAAGCAACACAGAGCCTCTTGTAAGACCAAGGCCTTTAATCCCATTACTAAGCCATTGTTTATGCTGCATATGGATCTCTTTGGTCCAACTTTTGTTAGTAGTCTAATGCATAAAAAATACTGCTTGGTAGTCACTGATGATTATAGTAGATTTTCATGGGTTTTCTTTTTAACAACTAAGGATGAAACAAGTGAGATCCTTAAAAATTTTATCAAAGAAGTAGAAAACCTAGTGGATAAGAAAGTAAAAATAATCAGAAGTGATAATGGGACAGAGTTTAAAAACAAAGTGATGGATGATTTCTGTAGGGAAAAAGGTATTAAAAGAGAATATAGTGTAGCTAGGACTCCTCAGCAAAATGGTATAGCTGAAAGGAAGAATAGGACACTCATTGAGGCTGCTAGAACAATGTTAGCTGACTCTAAGTTACCTACCACATTTTGGGCAGAAGTAGTTTCTACTGCTTGCTATGTACAGAATTATGGTCTTGTAGTCAAGCCTGATAACAAGACTCCTTATGAACTCTTTAGAGGTTTTAAACCAGCTATAGGATTCATGAAACCTTTTGGATGTCATGTTACTATTCTCAATACCTTAGATAAGTTCGGTAAATTTGATGGAAAGAGTGATGAAGGTTTCTTTGTTGGATATTCCTTAAGTAGCAAAGCTTTTAGGGTATACAACACTAGAACCAGGAAAGTTCAGGAAAACTTGCATATTGGGTTCTTAGAGAATAAGCCTATGATAGAAGGAAATGGTCCAAAGTGGCTGTTTGATCTTGATTCTCTAACCCAATCAATGAATTATGTACCAGTGGTTGCAGGAACATTTTCTAATGACTTTGCAGGTAAACAAGGAGTTTCTGAGTCTAGTACATCTTCTCAACAAGATCAAGATTGCATAATAATGCCAATTTGGAAGGATGCTTCATATTTTGGTGATGCTTCACCAAGATCTGTTGCTGATGCTCAAATACAAGATAAAGATAGGGTACAAGATGAGAATGATGCTTCAGAAAAGTCTCCTGAAGATAGCAGTCTTAAGGATAATGGTACTGCTGATCAACAAGTTTAAATATGCCAAAACAGAAAGTTATTACTGGTGTAGTGATGTTGTTACTGCTGTCCCCCCCCCCCCTGAAGTTAATACTGCTACCCCTGAAGACTTGGTAGGACCTAGTCATGCATCTGAAGTCACACAAGTGGAGGACCAAGAAATTAAATTGGGGAACATTCCACAATCTTATGCAGTACCTACCACTCCTCACACAAGAATTCACAAAGATCACCCAATTGATCATGTGATTGGGTGTGCAGTCATCAGTTTCAAAATGAAAGAATGACATCTTCTTACTCTAAACTAGGATTTCTTAGTGCTATATATGAAGGGAAGACTCATAAGGACCTTCATACATGTCTTTTTGCTTGTTTCCTCTCTCAGGAAGAACCAAAAAGGGTTTCTAAAGCTCTTAGTGATCCAGCATGGGTAGAAGCAATGCAGGAGGAACTCCTACAGTTCAAACTGCAAAAGGTCTGGATTCTTGTGGATTTACCTAAAGGTCATAGAGCAATTGGTACAAAGTGGGTATACAGAAACAAGAAAGATGAAAGGGGGATTGTCATCAGAAACAAAGCAAGACTTGTTGCTCAAGGACATACTCAAGAAGAGGGCATAGACTATGATGAAGTCTTTGCACCTGTGGCTAGAATTGAGGCCATAAGAATATTCCTGGCTTATGCTTCATATATGGGATTTATGGTCTACCAAATGGATGTCAAAAGTGCTTTCCTATATGGTCAGATTGAAGAGGAGGTATATGTATGTCAACCTCCAGGTTTTGAAGATCCTGACCATCCTGATAAAGTCTATAAGGTAGTGAAAGCATTATATGGACTGCATCAAGCACCAAGAGCTTGGTATGACACTTTGGCCAATTATCTCTTGTGCAATGGTTTTCAAAGAGGAAAGATTGACCAAACATTATTCATCAAGAGACAACAGGGACATATCTTGCTTGTTCAAATCTATGTGGATGACATTATCTTTGGATCTACAAAGAAGGAGTTATGTGATGAGTTTGAGAAGCTTATGAAGGATAAGTTTCAAATGAGTTCTATGGGAGAACTTACCTTCTTTTGGGTTTACAGGTCCAACAAAAAAAGAAAGGCATTTTTATCAGTCAAGATAAATATGTCCATGAGATTTTGAGAAAGTACAACTACACAGATGTGAAGTCTGCCTCTACTCCAACAGATTTGGAAAAGCCTTTGGTTCAAGATGGAGATGCTGCTGATGTTGATGAACATCTTTATAGATCTATGATAGGATCTTTGATGTACCTTACAGCATCCAGGCCAGATATCATGTTTGCAGTATGTGCATGTGCAAGGTTTCAGGTTTCTCTAAAGACATCCCATCTCTTAGCTGTTAAGAGAATCTTTAGATACCTTAAAGGAAAACCAGATTTTAGGAACTTTTTTTTTGGGGTTTTTTATTTTTTTTTTTCCTTAAGGTTTCTCCATTGGAAATTGGTTGCTTACACTGACAGTGGGACTATGCTGGGAGCTACAACAAGATAAGAAGTTCAACCACTAGAGGTTGTCAAGTTTTTGGGAAATAGATAGATCTTTGGCAAATGCAAAGAAAAAAAACTGTGGTTGACTCTTCTACCACTAAGGCTGAATATAGTGGCTGCTGGCAAACTTGTTGTGGATAGGTTTTCTTGGATACAAACCAAACTGCTGGTCTATGGGTACAATTTTCATGAATATGTTTTTTTATTGACAATATTGTCTTATGCATAATAGAAAATCCTGTTTTACCATCTTTAAAACAAAACATATAGTGATTAAGCATCATTTTATAAGAGACTGCAATGCTAAAAAGTTGATTCAAATGGTTAAGATTGACACTGAACATAATGTAGCAGATCTTCTTACAAAAGGTTTTGATGCTGGTAGATTTCAGTACTTGGTCTCAAGTATTGGAATGCTCAATCCCTAATGCCCAAATCTCTTGTTTGTTTTGTAAAGTTTGTTAAATGTTAGTACTGTTAAGTCTTTGTAAATTAATACTGCTAGTTATAATTAGTACTGCTAGTTATATTTAAAACTGTTTGTCAAAACTGTTACTTATAGTTAGTACTGCTAGTTATTTCTATGTCTCATTGTTAATCCTGTTAGTACCATTTAATACTGCTAAACAAGAAAAATGGTTAGATTATGTTTTTCTTGGTTTTGAGCTAAATCTTTCAGGATAAGATTGAAGTGTGAATTGGTTACCATGGTTCAATATTTGAGGGGAGGAATGTTGTTTGTTCTTCAAGTGTTGGTTTTAACACCACACAACAAATGGTCATCAGTTCACCATGTCTTATAGACATCAAGAATTGACTAGTCCAGAGCAAACGGCTACTGGTAAAGACTTCTCAAATCCGTTGATAGTTGATAGTTTACTCAAAACTATATGGTTATCAATGCACCATGTTTTTACAATGAAGCATTGGCTAGTCCAAAGCAAACGGCTATTGGTAAAGACTACTCAAATCCGTTAATGGCTGGTAGTTTGCCAAAAACTATACTTTGTGTGAATTTGTGAGCCAAAAGAAAAGAGAGAATTGGTGAGCTTAAAAACAAAAAGAGAGATGTGTGAAAAACAGACAGAGTGAAAAGTGAGTTAAAAGAATTGAGAGATAAAATGTGAGCTTAAAAACAGAAAGAGAGATTGTGTGAAGTTATTTTTGACTAATACAAAACTTTGGAGTTTGTACTGCTTTTGGGTGGAGAAGTTAATACTGCTAGGCTTATTTTAGTACTGCTAGACCAAATTTAGTACTGCTGGATGACCGTTAGTACTGTTTGGCCCTAACAGATTTTTCATTAATTAATAGAGCCGTTGAGATATTTCCGCCAAATTCCTATGATATAGGGTTTTGGGACTTAATTGGTACTTTCGTGATCTTTCTTTAATGTCTTAAATTTAATCACGATAAACTAAATTTCTTTTAGTAAGTCAAACCATATTCTCTACGTTTCTCTATTTAATAAAAAAAAATTCTCAAATTAACTCTTCTCAGCCTTTACTTTTCATCCACGATCATATCCCACACGATTCCTCACACTTTTATTCATGGCAAATTTGGATTTTTGTGACAAGCACAACATGGTAGCATTTTTAGAGAAATCTACAGGAAGTGCAGGGTTTCATCAAGTCATCGATTTCCTAAATCAAAGTCATATTTGCTATGCCCTCACAAAGAAGCCAGATGTTTATATTTCTTTTATTAAACAATTTTGGAGGTCTGCTGAAGCTACTACTGATGATAATTGAGAAGTCCAGATTACTGCTACCACTGATAGTCACTCAATGACTATCACTAAGGCATCTATAAGACGACATCTCAAGTTGGATGATCATGATGGTATTACTTCTATTCCCAACTCGGAGATTTTTGAGCAATTGGCACTTATGGGATATCACACTGATTCAGATAAGTTAACTTTTCAAAAGGGTGCTTTTTCACCTCAATGGAGGTTTCTTATTCACAATATTCTTCATTGCCTTAGCCCAAAGAAGACTGCTTGGGAGCAGTTTAGTAGTAACATTGCAACTGTTGTTATCTGTTTAGCTACCAATAGGAAATTTAACTTTTCTAGGTTGATTTTTGAGCATATGGTGTCCAATATTTCTAGCCCCCATAAGTTTTTAATGTACCCTAGGTTCATTCAAATATGCTTAGATATGCAGAGGAAACAACTTCAACAACACTCAAGAACATATCTTGTACCCTCTCTTAGCATCAAAGTTTTTAACAATATGAAGAGGCCTACAAAGGGATATTCAGGCCAGGAAGTTGATTTATTTCCTACTATGCTAGATGTTTCTGAACCTTCCACTTCACCTTCAAGAATCACATCCTCACCTTCCCACTCACATGAACCTTCACCCTCACCTGAACCTTCAATTGAACATTCACCTGCACCTTCATTTGAACACTCACCTGATCATACCACTGCTGCACCAACACAACCATCACCAACACAACCATCACCAACACAACCATCAACTGGAGCAGAACACCATTTTCCTACACCCCATGACTCACCTCTCCATGCTGTTCACTCACATGGAAGTGATGAGGGTAGCTTGAAACTAAATGAATTGACGAATTTGGTTACCAAACTATCTGAGAGGATTGGAGTCTTGGAGGATGACTTGAGGAAGACAAAGAAAACTTACAGTTCTGCTTTCACTAAGCTCATTCTAAGGGTCAAGAAATTAGAGGCTAGAGTCAAGATTGGGAAAGCAAGGAAAAGAGCTAAGGTTGTCCTTTCTGAAGATGATGAAGATGTTGAAGATGATTCTTCCAAACAGGGGAGGAAATTATCTGATGCAGAGGTTCAAGAGAAAGCAAGTACTGAAACTGAACCTTTTATTCAAGAAGTGACTCCCACTGAAGTCATTCAAGATCAAGGAAGTAGTGAGAAAGGGAGTGCTGAAGTTAGTACTGCTGGTGCAACAAAAGGTACTGCTAGTGAAGTTCCAGTGGTTAGTACTGCTGAGGAAAATATTAGTACTGCTGGAAGAACTGTTACTTATAGAAGAAGGAGTGAAGAGACTTATTTAAAAGCCCAAGTTGAACTACCTTTTATAAATCTCAAGCCCATTATAAGGCCCAACACCACAATGTCACCACATGATGAAAACTATATCAAATGCAAATTGTTGGAGCGAGTAACTGATTTCCAAAAAAAATGAATAATTATAGCAGCAAATGAAGAGCTCACGTGCTACCTAAAATAATTACTCAAGCCTCACATGCTCCTCCACTCTTTTGTCTTTCTCCATATATCATGCAACACGTGGCTGGGCATTTCATTTCAAGATATGAAAAAGGGTGGTCAAAAGTTTATTAATTTTTTGTGTACAAGGTTAAATCATATGTGTGGCATGCGTTGATATAACGCTTAAACATAAGGACACGTGTTGATTTTTTTTAGAAGAGGATCGGGCTTGATGGTATGAGGATATGTGCGTATTAATAACGCGGGTAGGATAAAAGACTAATCTGCCCCTCCACTTTGCACTGAAGATATTTTTGAAGGCCTGAAAAGACGTCATTGCCCTCACACCCTCTTTTGCTTTATATACTACACAGCAGCTCAAGACCAGGAGAGTATTTTTTTTTATATGTAGTAGTTTAGTTTTAGTTTCTCAAAAAAAAATTGTTTAGCTTATTTTAGTTTTCATCATTAGCTTAAGATTGTTGCAGAAGAGTTGAATCTCTCTCTACAAAGTATCCAATTGTGGATTGAAGACTACACATTTGACAGAAAATTTCTTGTATTATCAAATCTTCAAAGAGATGGCATCTCCCAAAGAACTAAAAGTTTGAGTGAGATGCTTGAAGACTTGATTAAACAAGATGTCGAGGAGTTTGTACAGATAGTCAAAGAAAGTATAGTGGCATCAGACCAGAAGGTGATATGATTTGATGCTTTAGGGAGATCTGCACACTTTATTTGAGCCTGATGAAGAAGATGAAATATGGAAGAATCAACATGAATATAATGTGATAAGCTGGATGTAATGATTTTGTGTATTCACATTACTGATGCACAATGGTATAGCCATACATATGCTGACAGAGAAGAAATACCCTCTAAGTCAAGAGATGATAACAAAGATGTTAAATAAAAGATTGGAGGTTGATCATGAGAGTTCACAGGCTTTTGAACTTCTAAGGTTTATAAGATCTCAAGTGCAGAAGTAGAAGAGTGTTTGAAAGAATCATCATCAGAAGTCAAGAAGATTTAATCTAGAAGAAACTTAGGATTTAAAGATAAATTCCCAAGTTAGGGAGATTGTTGGGAATAAATCTCACAAGAGATAATACGGCCAAGGTATAACTAACATATACTAATGGAGTAAGTACGGCCAGTAACATACTTATTACTGCAAGATTTAAGTTAATATATGCTAGAAGAAATGATTATTACTGCTGATGGTCAAAGCTGTTGACTTAGAGATAAGGATGCATTGAGATAAATATGGAATGTATATCTTTTATATTTTAGGAAGATTTGTATGTGATTATGATTGATAGTTATCTTGTAAAGGACTCCTTGTGGTGTATAAAAGGAGATCCTAGGTTAAGGTTTTAGATACGCATACATAGACACATACGCTTAAGAGATAGAGAATACATCTTAGAGAAAGATTGTAATAGCTTCAAGGTTTGTAACCCTAGTACTAATCAAGAGTACTCGTATTATCAATAATATTGAAGCAGTTTGTGATATATTCATTGTTGGTACTGTTCCATTGCTAAATACTTCTAGAGTATCAAAGTGTAGATTCCGCATACACTTTGATATACAAACAAAGTCTCAACCATTGTTATTTTGGATTCATCCAAGGTAACATACTCTTTACTAGGTAAAGAATCGATCAAGGCGTGGGATCAACAAGTGGTATCAGAGCCTGTGCTTTGAGAAACTTTGATCTAGAAGTAATGGAGTTAGAACACCGAACAATGCGTTGGTAATGCTTCACAGCGAGCAAACCTCGGGATAATACGATGTGGGAAACAGGATCAAACAGTACATTTAGATCCAAGATTATGCTCTATGGGAGGTCATAGAGAATGGGAATTCGTAGGTACCTATTCCTGTTACAGAACCAGAAACTGGTCCATCAACAGCAACAAAGATGATTGTGCCTTCTACTGCTGAAGAAAAGACGTGTAAAAAGAATGATGTAAAGGCCAGAAGTCTACTGCTCATGGCACTACCCAATGAACATCAACTTACCTTCGATCAGTATGTTGATGCTCAATCAATGTTTGCTACTATTAAAGCTCGATTTGGAGGGAATGAAGCAATAAAGAAGATATAGAAGGCCATGATGAAGCAACAGTATGAAAACTTTAATGCTTTAAGCTCAGAATCACTTGATTCTATCTTTAACAGGCTTCAAAAGCTTGTTAGTAGATTGGCAATTCTGGGTGTAGTTACTCTTCCAGAAGATCTAAATGTTAAATCTTTATAGAGCTTACCTTCTGAATGGGATACACATGTAGTAGTCTGGACGAACAAACCCGATTTTGA
Source organism: Tanacetum coccineum (assembly GCA_026074375.1). NCBI lineage: Eukaryota > Viridiplantae > Streptophyta > Magnoliopsida > Asterales > Asteraceae > Tanacetum > Tanacetum coccineum. The sequence continues at coordinate 25,264 of BQNB010073156.1, forward strand.
TACTATGGGTTTGAATGATTTGTACAACAATTTTAAAATTGTTGAACAGAAGGTTAAGAAATCTGTCGCACAAAACAATGATGATAAGAACTTGGCATTTCTAACCACTTTAGGTGCAAGCAGTACTAATAATATTAATACTGTTAATCCTGAAGTTAGTACTGGTACCACCAAAGTTAATACTGCCAGTACTGAAATTAGTACTGCTAGTTTTAGTGATGCCACAGTATATGCCTTTTTATCCACTCAACCACAAGGGTCTCAACTAGTTCATGAAGATCTTGAGCAACTTCATGATGATGATTTAGAAGAAATGGATCTAAAGTGGAATATGGCACTACTAAGCATGAGGGCAAGAAAGTTCTATCAGAGAGCTAGAAAGAAGATCATCATTGATGGAAGCAATACTACTGGATATGATAAATCAAAGGTAGAATGTTTCAACTGCCATAAAATGGGACATTTTGCCAGAGAATGCAGAGCACCAAGGAGTAAAGACAACAGAAATTGGAATCAAGGTAGCTCATCAAAGGCAGTAAAGATTGAAGATGCTTCTGAAAAGGCAATGTGTGCTATAGATGGTGCTGGATTTGATTGGAGTGACATGGCAGAGGAAGAAATTCAGGCAAACATGGCTCTCATGGCATTCTCAGATTCTGAGGTAACAAATGATAAATCTTGTTCTAAATCTTGTCTAAAAAATTATGAAGCTCTAAAGAAACAGTATGATGATTTGCTTGTTAAATTAGATGATACTGGTTTTAAAGCAGCTACATACAAAAGAGGTTTAGCAACTTTACAAGAACAAATTATTAAATATAGAGAACATGAAGTTCTTTTTTCTGAGGAAATTGCTTTACTCAAAAGAAGAGTAGGTCATAAAGAATATCAGATGGGATTACTTAGGGATGAACTTGAAAAAGTTAAACAAGAAAAGGAGGGGTTTAAGTTTAAGATTGCAAAGTTTGATAAATCTGCAAAAGACTTAGAACAGCTGTTAGCAAGTCAGATAACTGACAAGAGCAAAAAGGGTTTTGGTTATAATGCTGTCCCCTCACCTCATCCTTTGATTCTTAATAGACCAACACCTTTAGACTTATGCTATTCAGGTCTTGAAGAATTCAAAGAACCTGATGTTACTGAGTATGA